>OMLC01047078.1:0-14008 GCA_900302585.1 Regalecus glesne | reverse complement strand
AGAGAGAGAGAGAGAGAGAGATGGAGACAACACACCACCAATCAGACTCCAACACATCACAACACAGTTCAAACTAAACCAGCTCACCTATTGGCCAACACAAACACAAACACAGAGCACAATGCAATGCTGTCTGACTCTAAATCCACAGGACACCATAGCAGATGATGTGAGCATGGTGACTGATCACCAACTAAGAAGAACCCTGACAAAGTCCACACTGAGTGAGCACAGCCTTGCTATTGAGAAGGGGAGACCCAGGCAAACCTGTCTGCCTGCAGAACAAAGGCTGTGCTCCCACTGCCCCCTCAGTGAGCCTGAGACAGAGCTACACTTCCTCACCACATGTGAACAATACACACACCTGAGAGAAACAGGTTTCAACTATTGGAACAACAAAGAAAAGGTTTCCTTCAATGACTGGATGAGGAGAAACTACCAGTCCTACTAGGGGAGGAGCTAGACAGCTGTAGGTTAGCAGCAGCCTATAGGCTGCCTGCCAGAAGATGAGGGACAGTCAGCTGACACATGTTAATATGCTGAATGATGATTTATTGTCTTATTTCTTAATTTGTTCTTTAATACACTGTGTTTTGATGCAAGCTCAATAATCCAGGTAAGGGAATAACGAAAAGGTGAATCAGTTCACCTGCTCACACTGAAGATGTCTCCTGTTTGAGTGACGAAATGTTTCAGAATAAACTTGTGATCCAGTTGAACCAATTCATCTCTTTTTTTGATTTGATACAATATGTTTATTTTCTGTAATGTGTGGTCGATGTGCTTTCTAATTCATTTTTAGCTTATTCATGTTTACATATCTCCTCTGGCAATATGGACGACTGTTACCTGACAATGAAGACATGATTGAATTTAAATCTAAGAAAAAGACAGACAGACCAAGCCAGAGAAAGAGAGACAGACATAGAGACAGACATAGAGAGAGAGAGAGAGAGAGAGAGAGAGAGAGAGAGAGAGAGAGAGAGAGAGAGAGATACATGGGGACTAAAACAGAAAAAAAAATAGAAGCAGTAATGACTAGCACAGCCCCACAAAGGGGACAGTCGGTCCTGTCTCCAAGAAACAAGAGCTAAGACCAACTGAGCAGTCTCTTTGGAACAAAGATAGCCCGCAAATATTTGTCCACAAATCAATCAAAATAAAATCGACATCCTAAATGCCTTAAACCTTTGAGTTTCCAAGCAGCTGCACTCCAACAGAATATCGGTGTTAGGATTCTGTTTTGCTCTCTTTACTACCGTTTGACCTAGTTATGAACATAGCAACACCACATTCAAACAGACCAATGCTTGTACCTGGAAGCAGCACTGGCTTTAAATAGCAGTTAAAATGTGTATACCAATGCCTCATCCATTTGTTAATAAGCAGCACGTCCTCTGTGAATTTCTGGCGCACTCGTAGTAAGCATGCTAGGTTATGCACCTCAAAGGTATTTCAGACATGTGGCAATAGGTTAGCACCAGCATTTATTTTCTCTGTGCTACTGCCCGTCACCGCTGAAGAGAGAGGAACGTGCAAACGCTGGGATGGAAAAGAAGGCTAATTAGCAAGGTGGCTCTTTTAGCTCTCCAGCTCCAGAGCAGGGAGGGGGCTGTGACTGTGACGGGCTTGTGTGAATATCACAGCAAGGAGAGAGGTTCTCCAGCTTCAATTGCCCTCAAAATAAAACAGGCATAGCCCCATTACAGTGGCAGACTCTTAACACGCTGCATTACACTGCAAGACCTTTAAACACCAGCAAGAAGAATTCTGCTTAACTGACAGTTCCTGGTATCAAACAAAGATGAATTTACCACACAGATGAGGCATCATTTCATGAGGATTATGCTAAAAAAACACGCATCTATAAAAAAAGGAGTTCTTGAAAAACAAAAATTTAGGATCACACTGTCTCAAATTTGATATGCAGCACATGTAATTGATGTCTCAAAAGCCAAATTGTCCATTCAGGGCAAATTCTTGATTCAAATTTAAAGAAAAGGTGCTGTTTGCCACAGAGATTGAAGAATAAGATGATAAAATGGTAAATGGACTCATTCTTACACAGCGCTTTTCTAGTCTAGGGACCATTCAGAGCACTTTACAGTGTATTCTCAGTTACCGAGCATGGGGGATCAAGGCCGGATGAGCTTTCCTGATGCCCCTTGGTGGGATCGAACCAGCAACACTTAAATAAGAAATTTTCATTGTAAAATAATATCTGACGCATCTCTGACAGAAATGATATCTGACACGAGGGTCAACAGAATGGGATCCCTTTTAAATAGGATTAATAATTTAAGCAAAAATATTCTGAGTCATCATATTTGTACTTTTGACGGAGTCATTTGAAAAAGTAAAAGTTATTGAAGCTTGGTCACAGTCATGATAGCAAATATCTCAAATAATAATACTTTTTATACACATCAGCACCTTGATTTGAGGCTTTAGAACACATTTGTGGGCCAAAAGGGGAAGCGTAGCTCAGGAGGTAGAATGGCTGGCCCAGCTCCTTCAGAAAGTGTGTTCAAGTGTCCTCGAGTAAGATACTGAACCCCTGCCTGACTGCCTCCTGGGCGCTGCAGCTCCCCAGTGCACAAGATGAGGAGTTAAATGCAGAGGACAGATTTCAATGTGAGAATACAATGGCCAAATAACACTGCTTTCCTTTCCAAATCCTCTAAACATGGGATCTGATGAGAGAAGTTTTTTTCCATGGATTCAGTTGTAACCCAAGCAACTTCATCTCAACAAAGGGTTTGGGATTTTTTTTCTAATATTGCCCGGTCATGTGAATTGCACCAGACCAGAACTATTACGTAAGGGGGGTAGACGGGTGGGCCGCCTTGGAGCAATGCAAGAGCAAGTCTCTATGCAGAGCCGTCTGGAGCTTGGATTCCATGGAAACCAGCAAGGAGGTCTTGGTCTAAAGGATTAGACCGCATTTTTTCCAAGTTTCATACATAATGAATGACAACAGATCACATCCAATCAATTAAGCGCACAAGATAGTCTAATTATTAGCTCCCACTGCTTGAAAGCCAGTTGGACTGCACCGCTATGTGAACAACACAATTCTTATTCCTGCCAACAATCAGGAGCGACCTGTGATTCCATAAGTCAGTAATGCCTGAATCCTGAAAAGTAACAACACGTTTCCACAAAAGTACCAGAAATCAGATTAAGAAAAGGCTGAAAAACACGGGAAATAATCAGCTCTAGGTCATAATCTCTCTGTCAGTGAAATCATGTTGGAAATTAAAAGACTGGTTTCAACCAGTGAGACTGATGAAAAAGAAAAATCAATCCTCCCTTAGGCCTAACACACACACACACACACACACACAAGAGACGCCTCAACAGAAAATAATCAACACAAAGAAATCTATGGACAGCGGGCCATCTTCACTCCACCACATGAAGGATATTAATCTATCATAGCACACGGTGTGCTTTGATAGCCCAGTGGCTAAACACTATTATCCAAGCAAAAATGGACTTTTCTTAGTTATGCTCTTGTTCAGAAGGCCGGTGTCAAAATACCCGGTCTTGTGGTAAAACACTTCTGTAAATAATAAGTGGACATTTCAACGGGTCAAGATGGCTGGGTCGAAAGCGTGGGTCGAACCCTACCTGTAATAATGGGTGGTGAAGGGTGATCTCCAGCTCAGCGAGCCTGTGGGCTGGATCTTCACATTCCTCATGGATCTCCAGATCTTCTCGTGGCACCGTATCCCAACGGCCGCAGTTGGCCGCCAACTGGTGCACCAGTTCATACTGGCCAGGGAGTGCAAGACTAAGCCGTGTCTGTCTCCCATGAGTGAAACATAACTTCCTCCGTTTGCAGACAGTACCCTGGACTCCTTTACAAGCCTCCCCAGCCTCAGGACCCAAAGGAAGCAGTCTCTCCCCCAGCAGGCAGTTGAGCAGCTGGTAGCGGGCAGTACAGTCCTGGCCCAACACCAGGATGTAAGGGGCAGCTCCCACAGTGTCGCGCAGGAATTCTTCTTCATGGCTGGGGAAAGAGATACAACTAAGCTGGCCTAGGAGAAAACAAGAGGGAGAAAACAAACAAATGATGTGTCGGTATTAATTGAATCAAAATCAATCAACTGATTCTGACAACATAAGTGGCTAACAAATGAGCGCTACTAAATTAAGTCTATAAGCAAGTCGTGTCCTCTCTTGATACCCCAGCAAAGGAGGTTGTTTTTTTGCCCTCATTTGTCTCAGTGAGACATCTGAAAATGGATGAAAGCATCCCCACGAAATGCTATGTGCAGGTAAACCTAGGGCGAAAAAACAACTACAGTTGGTTAAGCTAAATTTTGTTGGTAAAGGCCTGTGTACAGGTGGAATATACTTTTCATAAAGGGAAGACAAGGAAATGAATGCAATATTTGAAACTCCCTAAATGACCGACAATGGCGTTGTCTTTAAACTAATCTTCAGACAAAGAAATCAGATTATATTGAAGACTTGGGTATAAAATGGTTCATTGTGTGTTATTGAGGAGGACTGTTGAGCTGAGATTTGTGCTCCACTGTGGCTCCTCTCTGTCCAAATTAAGAATGGTCAACTTCTGAAGTCAGTTTGTTGAGCACTGTGAGAAAAAAGACAACAGGTTAATCAAACTCTCAAAGGCCTCTCTGGTTGGCTGTTTATCAAACTCCAGATCAGTCCCCCTGGCTGGTGATATGGAGGAGACTTTGGAGTAAATGTGGACGACAAATTTGGCATCGTTTCTTGGAAGATGTATTCTCCTATCCAATCCAAAGGTCGGTGTGCCAGCAGATGAACCAGGTTATTTGAGAGGAATGCCCCAATCCGCAATGAAGCCGAGGCGAAGTTCCAAAAAGTAATACAACAGAAGAAAAACAAGGGTCCAGCAACAGCCTGAGCTACATTTTAACAGCCCACCCCCCTTATCTCCCAGGTTCTAAAAGTCTAATCCACCATTACTCTGGTGGTATTCACCGTGTCCAACATGATGCACTGAAGTCTAAAGTTTCCGACCAATCTTTGCTGAGCAGTCGACGACGTGACCCATTTTGAAGAACGTCCGGTTTCTCAATAAGCCGCTCTTTAGATGCACGTTCATCATCTAACAAGATTATAGATTAAGCACCGTCTCATAACCAGACTGCAACTGTGAAGTCATTTGGTTTTCTTTAAATGGAGAAGGCCAGCCGAGCCTTTGAAAGCCATATAAAGTTAGGTTGTGAGGACCCTCGGTTGGCTCATGTCATGAAAGTTTGCATTGAGAACCATTTCCCTGACCGATCATGCCTAATCTTAGGCTTAACATTCTTTTTTTCCCCACAATGAGAGGAAAAATACACTGGCTGTCGGTGCAGATAACTCACTCCGACTGGTCCCAACCCAAATCATCACTACAGATCTGATTTTCTCAACACACTTTAGCATTTGAACAGCCCGGAGTGGGAGGAAGGTACAATCCAGATAGGAGACGTTGGAACAGATGTGTCAATGACCACACAGCTACAAACCTGAGGCTTTGCCAACTGCTTGACTGACAGGCCAGCCTGTTGGACAGAAAGGAATTTTGTCTTTTACAAGAATCCACTGACCCTTCCCATCAACACACACAAACCAACAGGGCCACTGCAGACAGGGGGGAGAGCGGTCCGTCTCCACCCATCACACTTGGTCTCCAAGTTGTGAGCGTGAACAAGGGCTTCAGAGATTAAGGCAGGATGCCCTTCCTGGCAGCCTGCGGTGGGTTCGAACCCACGTCGTCATCATCATGCGAGGCAACGGCGAAGGCAAACATCCAAGGCTTGAGTAAACGGACAGGACGCTCTCACTGTTGGAGACTCGTAACCTGACCATGTGTGGTGCATGTTCCTGAGAAAGGCCTCCACGTCTCCATCTGTCACTAGGCCCAGGGGAGGCATCCAGGCGAGGTGTTGACCAGATTTGGTTGACGGAGTCACCAACACTTCAGTGTTTCCTCCCTACAGAACAGACGCTTTACAGCCCTCGTATCACAGAGACGTGGATGCATCAACCAGAGAAATGCACCACTACAGTCCCCCCATCAAAACTGGGCCTCCAGACACATGTGGCTCTAGGAGACGAACAGCCATGAAGCTCCGTGTCGCAGGTGCTCAAGACTCACCTGCCTCCAGGGACGCGGAATCCGAGCTGATGGCCGATGCACATGCGTTGCTGTAGTTTTGTCTGATCTCACGGAAGAAGATGTGCGTCTCTTTCAGGTTCTTCTTCAGCTGTACGGAGTGCTTGTTGTAGCTGTTGCATATCCGTGTCAGCTCTCGGGCTAACGGAGTGCTTTTCTGTAGGTTTCCCTCCATGCTCCGTCCGCGGTGAAATCGGCGTCGTCTCCTGCTCCGATCTGCACAAAGCTGGGGAACTGAACTCCTCCGACTCCTTAATTAAGCAGCTTTAGCTCCGAGAGATGCTCAAGTCAAGTTTTAGCTCAACGGAGGACCGGTGGTCACAGCTCACGCTGCGTGCTGGTGTCTATCTGTCCATCATACAGAGGGGCCAACAAACCGAGGGGTCGGATGCTGAACCGGCTCGACGATGGGAGTCTCAACCTGAGCCCCGACCTGTGATTTCATCGGTCGCGCCGGTGTTTGACCGTCACAGCACTCGAAATCTCCAAAGTCCGCCGATAGAGACTAAATGCATCTGGATCTCAACCTCGGAGCGGAGCACTACTGAACGGCCTGTCTTAATTTGGCGGGTTGACGTGAGGCGCTAAAGTAAATCAATGAAAGTGTTCAGTGATGAACATGTGCGAGATAGTTAACATATGTGTGTTATTTCACCGACACAGTCCCCGGACCCTTGTCTTACTTCAGCGGTTATCTTGGCGTCTGATGCTCGGCTGCAAACCGAGGAGCGGGTTTAAAAGAACAGAGGCGTCCGTGTTCTGCTGAGGCGTCCGTGTTCTGCTGACGGGGAAAGTAGCTAAGCTAGTCGAGCGTCCGAGCTATGGTCCAAACAGCGCCACTATCCAGCAGACATCTCCGGTCCTCGGCTTGGCCTGGCGCTGAGACATGCCTGTTTACCTCACCTAGACACCCCCGAACGGAGATGACATGGTACCGACACACAAACCGTCTGAGAGGGACGCCGATGCTAACCAGACCCCCGCTAGGCGAAGCGACGGCGGTGTGCTCCCAACAACCGAGACGTCTGAGGGTTTTCTGGGGAAGCTCCTAGTCTGTCCTCCCAAAGTGGCCCGGGTCCAAAGACACTAGCCGACCCTCTTCGTCAACGGGTGGTGTAAACGAGGACAAAATGTGATGTTTTGTCTCCAGTTGGGTTTCGGGGGGGGATGACGAAGAGGTGGGAGATGATGGCGATGATGCAGACCAAGGTGTGTCCAGATAAATCACAACATTACAGCCGAGCGGACACTTCTAGGCAGGACACCTAGAGACGGTCGAAGAAGAGCCGACTCTCTTGGCGGGGCGGAGCGGTACCGTGGTGCATTGTGGGAGATGTGTGCTGCTCGGTGCACCTTTTCCGCTCCTCCCCGGGACTCTTCCTCTGCGTTCTGGAAAATGGACTTGTTCTGACATTAGCATCACACGGAGTGTTCCCTCTCTTACAGAGAGCCCAGTGAGGGTCAGACTACGACAGCTCGGTTCAGGGCTTACATGGCCGCTGGGAGAACTAGAGAAGAGTTAAAGACATTCTAATACCCGCGCACATATTTAGCCTGCATCAGCACACGAAAGCCAAGCTGCTGCAGATTACCGGAGCATATTAATTGTGACACATCCGACTCAACTCACTCGTACTTTAAAAGTAAATCTCTCGTTTACACGACCGATATCTTCATTCCGGGTTCAAATAACGGTGGAGCAAAGGGGAGCTCGGATCCCCCGGGAGAGTTTAAACACGCCTGAAAGGCTGAGATTTTCAGGGCGAACTCTGTAAAGTTGTCCATATTAAACTGTATTCTATCTTCCACACTACGAGGTACAGGAAATAAAAAGTATAGATAGATATTGGCTGTGTGTTATTTTATTTTCTCATTAATGTTCATTTTTGTAAACATTTGTCATAATTAATCAACACATTTGCGCATCTTGCTGCTGAGGCTGAGGGGGCGCTGTTGCGCACTGTAAAATAAGGCTCCCCGAAAGCCACAGTGTGATTCGAACCCTGTCCTCATTCCAGGTGCTGCACACAGTGAGTAGTGTCCAGGTATCATGGTTGTTGATTGGGGTATTAAAGTGTTTTGAGGTTAATTGAAAAGGGGCTCTCTGATAGATGCCTACTCGATGCAGGGAAGAGAATGAATATGGAAATGTGGCCTCTTGTGGCAAAGCCACAAAGGAAACAAAAACACGCAAATCTCCAGGGCATCATTTATCATCATTTATGCACGGATTTGCTCTCACACAGTTTGCTCTCAATGTTTTTCTTAATCCTCCATCCGTCTGATCAGATTATTTGCTTTTTGTCCATGGAAGTTACAGTTCGTACATGGTGTCAGTGGTGACACGTCCGTGTGCCCTTAATGCGCTTGCATGACCTCAAAATGTCTTGATGCATGCTCAATAATCCAGGTAGGGAAAACACAAAAAGAGGTGAATCTGTTCAACTGGATCAGAAGTTTATTGAGAAACGTTTCGTCACTCACCAGGTGACTCAGACTGAAGAAGTCACCTGGTGAGTGACGAAACGTTTCTCAATAAACTTCTGATCCAGCTGAACAGATTCACCTCTTCTTGTGATGACCTCAAAAGCAAGTTCTTGTGGCACATGCCTCCAGTTGTTCTTTTAATATTGGATTTAAGGACACAACAGCATAATGTCGTTATTCTGAAAATCATCCACTGTTCTTTCCATCCCGTTGCCCAGAGTGGGTCCATGGGAGTGACCCTTTTCCTGTTGGGCCCCATCACATGGGGAAGCCTTATGAGGGCGAAGTCAAAATAGTTTCATTAGGTCATATGGACATGTGTTCCTCCGAAGGCCTCTGAGGGTGACATTCAGGTGAAGGTTGAAACCTACTGGTGTTTTGTTTGAAACATGTGTCCACATGACCAGATGAAACTATTTTGACTTTGTTGACTACCTGGATTATCGACCTGGCAAAGATGTTTTTCTTGTGAAGGCGACTCTGTGTATCTGTAGACAAGCACCGCAGGCATGCTCATGATGGGGTCAACAGTTAAAGATAAGATAACAGGTAGGTTAACATGTGGTCGTCCTGACTGCTTTGGAACGACATTAGAAACTCTGGCCATCTCAGCCTTGCTCAAGGGATGCGGGGAGGAGGACGACTGACGGCTGATTTAAACAACAAGACCGTTTAATTGGTTGTTTTGACACAAACTCAGGCCTGTTTCATGAACTTGAGAGTACACTGTCCTCTAGTGGCTTCAAGCTGTAACAACAACCCGAGTGACTTGTTCGAGGTTAAGTCAACATGGCCCGACTCGGGCACCATTTGTTCAGAACAAGGTGAAATGTATTTACCTACAACCTATACATGTTATGAAGGGAAAACCTTTCTCGGTGAAATATTTCAAAAGTTGACTCTTGGCTCTTCATCAAGCAAGTTAAGAGACACATTCACAGGTATACAATGTTTAGTTATGGATATTAACATTTAAGCAACATTACCAGTATTCGGGCTGGAAGTGAATAAATAGGTTTCTGCGTAGATGAAGGGAAATCATAAACCAGAGATGAGAGCCATATACAGCCCCGATGTGACCAATCACCAAGTTTTAATGCATTAAGAGATGCACACTAAAGTATGCATATTTCCTGGGTTTAAAACAAGTTTAAGACCTCTTCCATAGACGACTGTTTGTACTCGACAACAAACAAATTAAAGAGTTTATGTATCATTGTGATAAATCAAGTATGTCTACAATACATAAAGATAACTCCAAGTTCCCCATAACACTTCCTCTTTGTGATTATCGCCTCATCCACACCAGCCATCGCGTACCAGGAAGCAGTCTCCAAATACACTTTCTCGAAAACCACGAGTTTAGACAATATTAGCCGGACTACACTGACCCCAAAGTTTTAACAAGTGCACCCGTAGTCGTGGATTGAGATGGAAAAATTGCGGGCTCAAAGGAAAAAATGGCATCAGCTGCACTACAAAGCTGACTTTTGATCATTCCACATCTTCCGATTCGTGTTATTTGAAAGAGGAATCGAATCGGCAGCCACCGTTACCTCTCGTAGTCGCTAGTTGGCGCACTCCCGATGGAAGCTAATCGACGGCCCTTGCCAATCAAGTGGTTTCCGACAGAATGTTAGACGGAGTTTGAAGTTCGCCATTAACTACAAGACACGCCCCCTGCATTTTGGTGTTTTCTCATTGGCTCTTGCGTATCTCACTGTGTGAGGTGTCCTGCTCCGGCACACAACCACAGCCAAAGGTGAAGTGACTTCTTCAATTGCAGCTCAGTCACCCCGGGGTGGCAACCTGTCAGTCACAGCGAATGAAAGTGTTAAAAATAGCTCTCGGGAGAACATTTTTCATTGTCAGCCAAATCGAAACCCCCCAGAAGAGGAACCACACGCTCAGAATAATAATACCAGGGCTCAGCAGGAAGGAATGTGGCTTTACACCGATACCGTCATCCAGGAATAAGCACAAAGAAGACGAACATCACCCGGAATGGAAGATTTCAGTCGAACTGGACCCTCTTCGAGTCACATGTCCGCCAGGCAGATTCTGGCCGGGGAATATTCAAATTTTAAAGGACATGTGTCTCAGGTGTCCGTGAAAAAGCAAGCGGTGAAGAGACATCACCACAAACACAACCTGAAGCACCGGTATGAGTTCCTGGAGACCCTCGGGAAAGGGACGTATGGAAAAGTGAAGAGGGCAAAAGAGAGATCCGGCAGAATGGTAAGACCCGATCACCGTCACTTCTCACGTTTTGGGGAGATGGTCCGGGACGCGGTGACATGTTGAGGGGCCACTTGTCCCACTTGCTGTGTCTTGGGTTACTTAACGTATCTTCAGCCTCTCTACCTGTGAACCTTCGTCAGCTAAGCGCCGAGCGTTTCATGCGTTTCTGCAGCAGATCGGCAGCGTCGCTGCCACCTGTTGGCACTCCGAGCAACGTGTAGACTGCTCGTAAAACACCGACGGTGAATTGGGTTTGTTTGGGTCCGTGAGATGAGAGGAAACGTGGAACATGGCGTCCTTCCCTCACTCCCATCTCCCATCAAGGAGACCGGCATATGATGAGGGACGAGAAGGGAAAGTTCATCTCAACGATCTGTAGGAGAGCAGGGGCATGTGGTCGTTAGCCGTTACCCCACCCCACCCCACCGAGGGTGCGTGTGAGCGAAGCAGAAAGCCGGATTGACGAGTGGGGCAGTTGGGCAAACCTGGTGGCTTCTGAAACATGACTCCCACACCAGGAGGGGGTGAGACAGGTGGCTTAAAATGCTGTTTACACGTCACTGGCGAGTTTCAGTGGAACTGGTGTTACATGTTGATTCTTCCCTCGGTGTGTGTTGTTGTCTGAGGCTGAACCTCACAGGCCTTGTGCCGAGCTATGGGGCTTAATGAGAACAGACTGAAATCCTTCAAAGTAAAAGTACATCAGGTCTCATCAGCAGCAGCTGGACAGGCTTCTGCTGTAGAGACTAACCCAGAGGTGACATGTGGGCTCCAGGTGACACGACAGGTCGTACTGAAGTCGACCTGATGTGTGGTCAAGCTGGCAGGGATGGTAAAGCAGAGACACTTTAGAGAAACCGTCACCAACAGTCCAGTTTCAGATCCGAGGCTGATCACAGGTAGAAAAGATGTTGTTTTGATCTGAGATGAGGGAGGAAAACACCTTGGAATCTGTCTCGGCAGAGACTCCCAGCTCTTGTTAGATGAGGGTAGAAGAGGAAATCACTTCCTCTCTGGGGTCCAATCAAGTGTGAGCCCAGAGGAACAGGAGGTATGAAAGTCAGACATGGATCCACCTGATCCGAGTTTCAGAGGTTCCTCAAAATGACATCCAAGTCCAAAAGATTGCCAGAGGAGACGGTCCCCTATCGAGTAGGACGGCTTCAACACAGACACAACACAAAAACCAAAAGATGTCTTCTGCTCTGATTGTGGCATGTGAAGCATCTCCAACGCCTGTGGGGGAGGGAGGAGACCAGAGCCTCCACGCAGACTCCCCACAGAGAGGACCTGGGACGGGGTTCGAACCCACGACCTTCTCGCTCTGAGGCAGCAGTGCTGCCTTGGGTCCAAGATGGTCTGTTTAGGGAGATTTTGTGTGTCAACAAGGAAGAAGTGACTCTAAAACCAGCATCTGACGACTAAGTGAGTGTGACTAAACATCCCGTCAGGCTGAACCACCAGGCCTGTGATTCTAAAGCTTAGTTTACTTCCTTAAGTGTGGACGAAACCTACAAACCGTCCGGGCTCGTTTCTGTCTCGTGACACTGATGAGACTGATCCATAGCAGATGAGCAGGCTCAGAACTCCAGGAAACACTAACAGCCCCCCCCTGACTGTGGCGTGGTGCTCGGCCTTGTCCAGCCTCGTCCTCTCGTCCATCACCGTGGTGACGGCACCTGTGACACAGCCGCTGCCCCTCGCCACACGAGCCCGTGACGTGCCTCACAGCCGGCCCTCATGGCCGGGCCTCACGTCAGCACTCGGCCTGAACGTTCTGACCTCACTCCTGACACAGGCTCAGAGCTGGTGTCTGGCCGAGATGCCGTCTGATCCGATGGCTCTGTCGGATCTGCCGGCACCAGGGTCCTCATCCTGACGGGCGTAACTGTATGACCCGCTGAGCGACGCGTGACGTGAGCCCAGGGCTTCACCTCCTCCTCCTGACGACCTTCTTCAGCCTGTTGAACAACAGGTGACCTCAGTGCTGGCTGACGCCTGGCAGGGCTCAAACCCACAACACCACACACACCTCGTTGAACAGGTTACCACAGTGTTTGTGGTAACCTGTTTTGCTCACATGTATCAAGCCTCGTGTGGTGTGAGGGACCGGGGAGAATGTGGCCGGCCAGTGGGAGGGGGTCATGCCTTTGGTTTGAGGAAGGCCGTTTCTGAAAGTTCCCACTTCCTGGACCTCTGTGGCCTGAGCCGCCCTACAGGGAGCAGCCCTGCGTGCAGAAGGCCTCACGGCGGCGGCGCGACAGGACTGTGAGTTAAGCCTGTCAGACAGCTATGAAAACAAATGCAGGAAACCTGCTTGGTTCCCGGCACCGGGAGCGAGCCCCGAGCGGAGCCGCTGACACACAGGCTGGAGGAGCGTCCACCCAGACTGTGAGTCATCAGAGGAGCTGTGTGCTGAGGCTTATCTGATCTGACAGCTCAGCAGACCCCTCATGTCCAACGTATGTAACCCTGAGGGTCCCGAGTGAGGACGCAAGGACGAACACAGACACACACACACACACACACACACTCGCTACCATCTGCTGCAGCATGCACGACACCTCCCAGCCTTGGAGGAGATTGATGACGCATGTGAGGGAGATGGAATCTCAGGCATCCCAGCCTCAAAACACCAAGGCTGCAGATCCAGACGGTGTCTCTCAGAGCTGGGCCGTGTCAGCCACGTCAGCCGCGTCCTCTCAGACTACTAACAGGTCTGTTTTGCCAAGCTGCTGCTAAACCGGATGGCGGCTCACACACTAGTGTCAAAGTGTAATCAAAGGAGGAGTTCTCCTCCTGCCCAGGCCCTCGTGGACGTTGACGCCAAACAACAGATCTCCTCACAGGAGGAGGTGCTCTGGGCCTGTGAACGCCACGGCGCCGCTCGGCCGTCCCCGGCGCTCGACTCACTTCCTGTTTCTGAATGCCACACAGACTAACACACTGATGTCTTTCGGGGTCAAGTGACCTTTGTGTCTGTGTCTTCATCTCAAAGGTCGCCATAAAGTCCATCAGGAAGGAGAAGATCAAGGATGAGCAGGACCTCGTTCATATTCGCAGAGAAATCGAGATCATGTCCTCACTCAGTCACCCTCACATCATCACCATATATGAAGG
>OMLC01047077.1:0-14323 GCA_900302585.1 Regalecus glesne | reverse complement strand
GTACCTCCTCCTCTTTATTGAACCCGGCATCAGTGTTGTTGCTTGTGGTTTCAGCTGTGTTAATTAATTACCTCTCACCGGAGGTGACTGGAGTTCAGCTATGAGGACAAGTAACAGGGGTGCCTCTTATTTGTTTGCTGCATATTTCCGTCCCGTAATGAGCTCAACAGGTGACAGGGCCTCCCTCTAGGATAACAGTAAGTCGGTACAGTAACTGTATAGTAGTAAAGCAGGGTAGTATCAGTCGAGTTTATCAGTCATGCTATATTGGTCCATCCATCCCTCCATCCATCCCTCTCTCACCCCCTCCATCCATCCAAAGTCAAGGGAAACTAATGTCTGTGTGCAGAGGAACAAACAGCATCAAATGTCATTAGCAGCCACGACAGGACCAGGAGGTCCATCCAGTCCATCGGCTGTCCATAATGGGACCTTTTAGCGTGTGGTTCCTTCCTCCATTCAACCCTCTTACATAATGACAGTTGTACCCCCAGGCTCCAGTAACAGTGAATGACTAGATGGGGAGGGAGGAAGGGAGGTGTTGTCCCCCCCTCACACAGATCACTTGAACCGCTCCGGGTCAACTGAGTTACTCTGCTGCGAGTCTCTCGCTCGTCCTGCTCCTCCTCCTCCTCCTGCTCCTCCTCCTCCTCCTCCTGCTCCTCCGGCTCCGTCGCTGAGCCACTGCGCGTAATTACGCACAGCTGAGCGGAGGCGCGGTGGAGCAGAGGACCACATGCGGCTGCTGTTCCCACGAAGCGTAAGTTTGATTCCGTTCTTAATGGGAGTTTGATATGGACTCCTGCGTTAATGGGTGTGTTGGAGGTGGTGATGACGGTCCAGGACTCAGACGAGGCTGGGGGTGAAAGTGGAGCAGCTCCGGTGTCTCCCTGAGAGCACCGGAGCTGCTCCCTCATGGCTGCTGTCCGTTCGTTAGCGGTGTCTGTGGGACCTGCGGGAGGAGCGGTCACCAGAAGTGCTCAGTGACCCACAAAGTCAAGAGGGTCAAAGTAGCTTAAATCAGCTCATCTGGACGTAGATTCTACGAAACAGGAGGATAAGATGGGACAAGTTATTCCTTTATTAGTCTCAAAAGGGGAGATTTGTACTGGAACAGCAGCCAAGTGGAGAGCACAACTGAGGCAAACAAAAGGAAAAATGTTCCTTTTTAAATCATTTGATCCATTTAGTCCTTTTTGTGCCAGGACGGATGGATGATGGATGGTGCCAGGGCTCAGGGTGTGAGTAACCTGGTTCACATCCCTGCCTGTTGTCAGGGGTCTCGTGTGGCTCCCATGCTTGACTCAGATGAAGACGTTAAGAGGAAAGCTGACAAGTCCTCCTGTTCCTTAACTCCACGGCCAGACGACCTGAGTCCACCTGTGTTACCAGTCCAGTCACCAGGCTTGCATACAGCAGGGGGGACGTATTGGAGATGCTCCTGGATGAGAGTTACGACGGATTAGGAGGTGAACTGTCGGAGGCAGTTCTCATCACTCTCCTCCATCCACCATGACCCACAGGTGCAGTAGCAGTGCTGTGTGTGGGCCATCTCACCCAGCACAGCTCCAGTATGACCAGTAAAACACGGCCGGGCTGCAGCTCTGAGATGACATGGCCCCCTGAGAGGAGAGGGTTTTGTATTTATACTGTCCTGTCTGGGCTTCCTCGCCTCGTGGGGAATTTGGGGGGAGGGTGATGGAGTCTCCTGGAATAGCACATGCTGACGGAGAAGAGGAGGAGGAGGAGAGCTCCTCTCCTCTTCTCCACGGCCCCATTAAAGAGGCCCTGAGAGTGCTCCCACCTACAGGACAGTCTCAGAGGACTTGACTCGTCTTTCATTTGGCATCTTCAGGTTGTGATTTATTTATTGCTCCGTCTGAGTCTAGAGAGGAAGGAAGCGTTCCTCCTGATGGATCCTGCTCGCTCCTAAAAACGGGAAGTATTCAGAGCGGAGGGGGGGGGGTCCTCGTATCGTGAGGACAATAGGAAAGAACATCACCAATTAAGGGGTAATTAGGGGGTATACGTATTTAGCTTGCCAACTTGTACCTGGGCGGCATGGCTCAGGAGGGAGACTGGGTTGTCTTGTGTTCATAATGCCACTGGTTTGATCCCCGGCTCCTTTAGAACGTGTGTCAGAGTGTCCTTGAGCAACACGCTGAAGCCTCATCAGCCTCCACCATCAGTGTATGCATGTGTGTGTGTGTGCACGGGGGGAATATGAGGCGTACATGGTCAAGCTCTTTGGCTGGTCACTGGACCATCAACGCACTGTATGGATGCAGCCCGTGTACCATGTGTTGAGCACCATGTTCTATGTAACATGTACCATGTGCCATCACTTGTCTAGGTTGGCTTGTCTTCTTTCTTGCTGTTCTGTTTGACTCACACCACCTGTCTTCTTTCCTCTTCGTTTAGGTGGTCTAGAGACCTGCCCCCACATGGAGAGGACACCCCTCTGAAGACTCAGATTGACCATTAAACCAGCCCATCACTCAATCGATTGATCAACCAACCAATCCATCATCCGTTTATGTTCACTGGGGAATGCTCGACAATGCGTTCCCCCAAAGGGATCCTCTGACCTTCTTTATTTTACACCAGGAGGCCTCTCCGGCCTGCGAGTACTTCCAGCGATCCTCGGAGCATCTTTAACCACTCAGGTGAGATTTATTCTCCCCTCTTGACCTCCGCTTTATGAAGGCATTAATAAAGGGGAGGCCCCGCTGGCCCACTGCTGGAGGACATTTAAATATCGCTGAATCTACGTCAGTCTGCACTGCCATTATTGACACGCAGGGCAGTTTGAAGTTCCAGCGTTGACCTGAGCGTCAGCCGTGTCAATTCCTGTTGACGGAGGAATCCTCCCCAGAGAAGGAGAGGACACCGTAGCAACAGCCAGGTCAATCTCATCAAGGGTCGCGGGTACCCTACCAGAGGCCACTGAGGCTTGTTTGGGAGGGGGGGCAGTTTCACCTGCTGCTTTAAAGCCGGGAAGAGGGCTTGGGGATTTCTGTTGACTTTTGCACAACCTTGTGGACAAACCTGATATTGCATCTGGGAAGAACAACACTCGTTCTCGCAAAACCTTGATTCACTGTGTGAAAGCTTGTGCATTTGTTTTGAAGAGTGGTGCTGGTCAAATTTGCAGCATCTGTGTACAGTAGGTCCTTTTTGTCAGGGCTGGCAAAGGGGCAGCCCTCATCCAGTCAGCCAATCAGGGCCTGCATCTGCAATCCAGTGACTCTCCATTAGCCAAGTGACTCATATAGCCACAGAAAGTTTAAGAATCGCAGATTCATGTTTTGAGGGGCAGGTCAGCCAAAGAGGGAAAGCGGGCTGTTGCGCGGGCACCAATATCCCATCCCTGTGCACCTCCCTGCTTGGATTCATCATACAGCAATAGATCCCCTCTCCTGTCTGGTGGCCTCATCTGATCACGTGGGTCAACCAGCTGCATTGAAGTCAGCTCATGATGGATAAATGGGCCAGTGGACAAGATCCTGACAGCAGCTTTAAACCTGCTTAAGCTCTTGGTAGGGCTGAGGGGTGTCATCTCTGGTAGAAGCTGTCTGTTTGGACGATAGGATGGGGCTCTTCGTGGCCCATCAGCCTTGAATACACAGTCCACCAGAGAAAACTAACACCGACTCCATCGCTCGTCCCCAAGGCCACGACAGCAACGCCGCTGTATATGGTGAAGTAGCCGTAGCAACAGCTCCTGTGGTTCACTGGCCCTGTTTTCTCCGTCTTCCTCCAAGATGGGTGACACGAACTACTGGGTTGTGGACTATGAGCACTCCTCTCAGCCGCCACCAACATTCCCCAAGGCCCCGACAGTGCTGCAGCCTGTGGCGGGCCATGCCGAGCAGGGTACGGCGCTCTGCTTCGTGGGCCTCCTGCTGCTCCTGCTGATCTTCCTGCTGGTCCGCTGCATCCGCATCCTGCTGGACCCGTACAGCAGCATGCCCACGTCGTCCTGGACTGACCACAAGGAGGGCATCGACAGGGGCCAGTTTGACTACGCCCTGGTGTAGGAGGGCCGAGCCTGGAGGGACTGTTGTGTGTGTGAATGTGTTCAGCATGGAGGGCGTTTGAGGAAGTTAAAGGTTAATTCTGTGTTTTTACAGCCCGGGTCTACCTGTCATAGCTTCTGCCGTGCTGCATGTCAGTTATGGCCTCATCTCAATGACCGACGCCTCTTAGCAGATGCTGGACGCAGGGCTGTGTCCTACTAAATGAATCTGATGACACTGTAGCTGATACGCAGCACAGCCAAAACTACCAGAAGGAGACCCGGGTCGTTAAAAAAGCCGAACAACCCCTCAAAGGTGAGTCACCAGTTTGTGGAAGGGGAACGCTGAGGTGTTTGTCAGGGGGCCTGCATGGCTGAGTCTCTCTGAGAGGACGTCCAGTTTACGTGTCCCTCCATTAGTTCCTGCATTGTGGGTACACAGACTTAGATGGATTGGGGGGGTTAAGGCCGAATGGCCCCCAACGGCCCACGTCGGGGTGTCTACAGTGGATCATCCATCTCCATCTCTTCCTGTCCTCCGCATCCCACCAGACACCTACATGTCCTCCCTCACCGCTTCACAGACTTCCTCTTCGGTCCTCCTCTTCTCCTCTCGCCTGCAGGTCCAACAGTCATCCACGACCCATCACCACATCATCACATAGAGGTAGCCGGGCTCAAACACCCTGATATCTTCCTTGAATCCTGATTTCCGTTGACGCCGTCCAGCCCTCGTGTGGATGGGTGACAGTCGAGGGACAAACTACAGGAGACGCGGAGCAGATCGGTATCGTGGCCTCCGGTTCATGATGTGCATTCGTAAATCCGTCTCGTCCTGGAGGATGCCGGAAAGCCCCGTCCCCCAGGAAACAGCCTGATTCAATAAAAGAGAGATGAAATTAGTTTAGGGAGGAGATGGAGGAACTGCAGCCTGCTGCCAGAGGAGGTCATGACCTTTTACACGCAGCTCTGCATGCACACAGCTTATTCCCACAACTCCAGCTAAAGAGAGAAAGGCGTTGGAGAATGCGATGTTGGGTCTTAGCGGCAGTGACGTGATGAACAGGAGAACGTGACATGAACCGTGATGGACGCTGTGTATTTTCAGCTTCCTGTAGGTTTGTGTTGACGTCCATCATACATGTCACAAAGACAGAGACGTGCTTGTTGAGTTCGGGTCCAGGACACCGCACCGCGGAGACGAGCTCAGCTGACTCAGGACTTCTGACCTCAAAAGCTTTAAAGTTGGTAAAAGTGTTCTCAGACCGGATCTGCTGCCAACTCATCAAGTCACAGCATTTACTCTGAGTAGACTCCATGTTTTGGTGTTTTCTGGAGGTGTAACATGTCAGGTAGTGACCTGTGTTTTAAATTACTATAATATAACATTTTAACTGACTGTTACACTAATCTATCAATCATTCACGACTACCATAACTCAAACATATTCAAGCGTCTTCAGATTAAACACGTGAGTTCCCTGTAATAGATCAGGTCATGTAATATTTTCAGTATCTTTTATTCAGTATCGGTATTATCTGAGTTTTCCATCCCAACTTGTTTAGAGTGGGTGAGACTCAAGGAGACTCAGAACACAACCGCAGATCCTCCCGTTTGTGGGTTTACGATTAAATGTCGCGTTCCCTTTAAGAGCCATCTACAGTCTGACAGATGTGGGCGTATCCTTTGTAACGCGTACTCCGTTTTCCCACCTGCTGCTCTGTTTTGCCTTTAGGTTAAGCCCAGCCTACTCTGTCTCTTCCTCAGTGCCTTGAGCATCGTTAGTCCTCCTGCTCCCTCTTTTACTCCCCTGTTTGGATCTGGAAGGTGTGTCTATCCTTGTTTCGTCTCAATGCACCTGAATTTTGGAGCCAATGTTGGACTTTTGGTGTTTTCTTGTCCCTAGTAACCAACACACAACACATTGATTAGCTGCCATGGTGAGTTCTATTAGATTAAGTGAACAGCAGGAGCACCGTAGACTGTCCTGCCCCCTGGATGACACCTGTACTGTAACTACTGGTATGTTGGTACATGTGCTCTGAGATGGGGTATTTACAGAGACTAGGCGGTGAAGGGGAGAACTGTATAATGGAATAAAACCTTTAGTTTACCAGTGTCCTCTTTGTCGATTGGTTATTTTGTAGCGTGGCTCTGTCACATGACCACCACTCATCACACACACACCCCTGTACTTCTGTGTGTGTGAGTAGGCTCATTCATTTCCTAGCTCTTGACACTAACCACGGCCATCACACTTGTATGCCTAGTCTGAGCCTTGACCTAGTCCTTACTCTTAACCATCACCCAAGACCCGATGAAGTGTAAACGCCCTCACTTTGCAAAAAAAACGCCCTCACACTGATGACTTGAAAGTAAAATTCGTCCCCATAAACACTGAAGTGTAGGAACACACACCCACACACACACATGAAGAAGAAAAGGACAATTATGAGAAGAAATGTCCTACATAAATGCAAAAAATGCCTTTATTGTATAGGAGCAGTAAGTGGGTTACTCTTCTATTTTTCCTGTTGCCTTGCTCACGGCCACAGGCAGGAGTATTAACCTTAACATGCAGGTCTTTTTGACGGTGGGAGGAAACCCACGCAGACACGGGGAGGACACAGTGCCTCCACTCAGAGGAGAGCTGTAAACGCTTGCCTCAGAGAAGCTTGTCCTCGCCGTGACTTTAAAATCAATGTGGGTGAGATTTAGAGGAAATGAAATCAATCTGAATGGTCAATAGAGGGCCTCGGTCGTAAACAGACAGGGCAGGTTTATTCATGAGGACCGGCTGTCAGAGAGCCGGATGATATACACGCTGGACTTCCAGTGGTTCGGAGACCTCATCAGGACAGTCGGGCTGTTTGAGGGACGAACAGAAGAACACGACCCACCACGGTATCCCCGGTAAAGGCGCCAGCTCTTCACAGCATGGCAGGGCAGCGACATGAAGAGAAGGTCACTAAAGGTGAGCAACGTTTCACAGGCTAGTGCCTCTCAACCGGGAAAATAAAACCAGAGATCGGTTTGAAATACGCATTTCTCCCCTGTTTGCATTTGTACAAATTGACCTTTCAATGCTTTTACCCTCCATCTGTTCAAAGTGGAAGAGAGCATGACTCTATCATACTGCCTGCCTCGGGGAGCAACGTGTTGTTGAGACTGGAGACCTGGTATCTGTCGCCCTCATGTGGTCACAGACAGCTCTGCAGTAGCCTGACCACCGACACTTCTGAGTCCAGTGGGTGGACTGGTTGGTGTCCATGCAAATCCATGTTGTAAGTGGATTCTCCTATTCAACGACTACCAGTGATCCAAGACCTAAGGTTATTGTGTAAGTGTAAAATCCACT
Organism: Regalecus glesne; assembly: GCA_900302585.1. Taxonomy (NCBI): domain Eukaryota; kingdom Metazoa; phylum Chordata; class Actinopteri; order Lampriformes; family Regalecidae; genus Regalecus; species Regalecus glesne. The sequence goes on along the minus strand of OMLC01047077.1, from coordinate 6,947 downwards.
GAGACACATTTGTAACGTGGGATGATAGGCTATACACGAAAGAATGACTTGACTTGCACATAACACACGGCTACAGCTTTCCAGACCACCTAAATGTGGCCAGGAGAAATGTCCCCGATTGCTTGACAATGAGTGATGACAGGTCTAACATGGAACCCATTCAGTGACAGTCATGGTGATAATGGGCTGTGTTAACACGGCAGCTCTCATACCTTACACGCAGGTCAGCGTGCTTCACCTCAGACAGACAGAGAAACACTAAAACAAGACACATGACAAGAAGCAGTTTCAGAGGATTAGGGCAAATTTACATCCTCTCATTTGGTGTGTGCCGTGACGCTACACCAGGAAGTCACACCTGGCACTAAATTCAGCGTCTCATCGTGAGAATGTAACAAAGGGATCATCATTATTAATAGTATCATCATAACTATTATCATCGGTTGCGGGAGGAATTTTGTGATCTGTGTTAATGGTATGTAGTTCCATGTGGTGGGCGTGTTCTTATGTGTGGTGGGCGTGGTATTTTGTGTGGTGGGCGTGTTCTTCTGTGTGGTGGGCGTGTTTTTCGGTATGGTGGGTGTGTTGTTCGGTGCGGTAGGCGTGTTGTTCTGTGTTGTGGGCGTGTTATGGTCCTGTAAAGTGTGTGGGTTAGCAGATGGAGCGGCTAGGTGACGCCCCCTCAGCCTGACAGGTAGGGGCGTCTCGGGTCAGAGCCGCCCCAGTGTCTCTCAGAACTGAGCGGGACAGGTGCGTCCCCACACGGCCACTGCGGGGCATTCCTGGTGGTTTTGCGGACCTGAAGCCAGAGCCACTCATCTGGTTGACGAGCCAGCATCAGGTGAGTCTGTGCCACAGGTGAGCAGCAGCTCCTCTTCAGACGGCTGATGGCGTCGTGTTACCGGTTCTTCTCATTGTCATGATGATTATCTGCTCTCTGAACGCTCCTTGATCGTCTATTAATACAACCTCGACGGGCCAGTTCCGTGCTGCGGTTACACGTCCTGGTGCTTCGTGTGTGTCCCAGTCACGGAACACGGACACGTCTTTACGACGTTCTGTTGGGGGGATGTGACGTCAAAGTGATGGGTCAGGTGTCCTGAAGATGCGACAAGGAAGCAGACTTTGACGTCATTTGTTATTTCATCAGAGATTTTTTTTTCTGATAAGGGACCAAATGTACCTCTCCCATCCCTGTGTCCTCCCACATACTGTCTGTCTCTGTCTGTCTCACACACACACACACACATCCTCTGATCCGACTCCTTCCTCTCCTCCCTCCTCTTCTTCTGTCTCTCCATCAGGACCCAGATGGACCTGCTGCTGGACATATGGGGGCAGGAGTACTGGCTCCCTCCTGGTGTGAGCTGGGAGGACATGGACCAGCTGGCGACCTCTGACCGCCCGCAGCCCCACGACCTCCTCCTGGCTCTTCCTGTGGCGCTGGTGTTTGTGGGCCTACGCTGCATGTTTGAGAGGTAAGCTCTCCTCCTGTTACTGCTCCCTGATCTGTGGTGCGGGGATGTTCTGGACATGTGCCACCCGTGTCCTCACCTGGGCCTCAGACAGCGTCTTGCACGTGGTTGAGTCCCCGGCCGGGTTTGTCCTATGAGTCAGATGCCATCATTGGTCCCAGACTGTTGAAGTCTCATCTGCCTTCCGGCAGGCCTCAGAGCCCGTCAGAGCCCTGAAGCCCCACGTCACCGGGGGCCGGCACAGGTGGCCGGGTACTGGTGTGAAGCAGGGAACAGAATGTTTCTTCTGGTGGTTTTTCAGTGGGTGTTGTAATGGCAGCCTGTGCCTGCTGGGTGTATTAATCATGGGCACTTTTCTGATGGAGGCCGAGAATGCAGTCAGACCAGTAAAGAAAGACATATCATGTCAATACATGATATGTCTTTCCTCATAGCCACACAGATTCAATAATATGCAGATGAAGTGGAACAAAGCCGCAAAGATGAACGTTGAGCACACATAAGAGTCTACGTTGTGAACCGGATCACACTCATCCGGGCCCATCAGCATCAACGCTGCCAGCGCTCCGGGGATGCTGCAGATCATGGGCAGCCCTGGTGACGTCAGGCGGCGTCCTTCACTCCGGACAGGACGTGTGCTTGGTCGCCCCTCTGAGCTGAGAGCAGAGGTGCTCACATCTGGAGGGGCAGCAGTCCCCTCATGTGGGCTACCACACCGAGGGTAGGTAGCTTCAGTACAGAACTGGCCCACCTCTCAGACATCAGGCCTATCGGACCGGTGGAGTCAGCTGACCGTGTGGCTACTGACCATCTGGCTCGTCTCTCCATGTTAACCAGCCAGCGTCCCACTGCTCCTTCATCACCACCCTGTACTGGCTTGTGTGACTTGAGGCCGATGGAACCCAGGTCCGCACGGCGGCTTTGTGCCAGACGACATCCAGCTTTCTCCAGAACCACTCCCACGGCTCGGCGGGTCCGCTGGTCCTGATCTGTTTGCTCTCAGGCAACACTCGTGCGTGACTAACAACCAACTGCAGCCGAGACTCTCAAACAACAGGTCCTCCAACCGTCTGTGTTGTGTCAACATTTACCCAAACCGTCTCCTGTCTCCTTTGCCCCCAGGGTTGTTGCCCCTCCCTTGGGCAGGTGTCTTGGGGTGAGAGACAGACTGACCATAACTGCCTCCCCGTCCCCGAACCTGGAGTCCTTCTACACCCAGCAGAGCCGACAGCCGTCACAGGTTGGTATCAGAAGGCCTCTGGACACACACACACAGGCACAGGGTCAGAGGCTGTGGTCCCCCTCAGACTGACTGTCTGTTGGCCTCAGACGGACACAACCTCCTTAAATCCAGAACCCAACTCTTCCGTTATGGATGTGAATGTTTGAATGCCTCAGGATCGGAGATCGGAGGATCCCTGGTCCTTGCAGAAAGCATGACGAGGTGTCCTTCAGCAAGACACTGAAGCCCTCAACCCCTGAGATGGAGCAGTGACCTGTCCAGGGTGTTACCCTGCCTTTCACCCAATGAGGGCTGGGATAGGCTCCAGCATGACCCCATGACCTGACTTTCAGTAAGCAGTTGTCGATGGATGTATGGATGATGGATGATGGATGGATGGATGGATGGATGGATGGATGGATGGATGGATGGATGATGGATGGATGGATGGATGGATGGATGATGGATGGATGGATGGATGGATGGATGTAAATCACAGATTGGGCAGTAAGTGTGTGTTTTCAGGGTGACCACAGCACGGTTTGAGATTCTGTGGAAGACGGTTTGTGTTTAAAACTGGCCTCCGTGCTTGCCTATCGAGCACTTGACGACTAATGACTGGTGACAGATGAACAGGTATCCGTTCCTGTTGAGTGCACCATGAGTATGTGTATCTATTGGACGAGCAGGGTAGGTGTGGCATCCGAGAAGAACTCAGAAAACAGGACCTTCTCCGGGAATACCCAGACTGGCCCGGGGGCCATGGGTCGCAGGGTTCATGTTGTGTGGTCTGTGGACCATGACTGCTCAGTTGTCCGGTCCACATCGTGACCTTCATCCCAGCACGTCTTGCTGCAGTCGTAGTGGCTGGAGACACTCAACCTGCTCTTCACCAGGGAACACACATTTAACTGGACGTGATGCTCACATAGACGCCATGACGTGCAACATGGCAGTCCACAGAGCAGCACGTGAGCGTAGGGATGAGCAGGAGACATAACAGATCCTCTCTGAGTCTATCTGATGGTGTTCTGTCCTTTGCACTGCCTCCTTTTCCTGTCAGCATCTCACCCATCCTCACCCGTCTCCTCTCTCCCCCGTGTTGCTGCCGCAGACTGACATCCTGAATCTGATGCTGCAGTGCAGGAAGACCCGGAGACAGATCGAGACCTGGTTCCGTCGACGCAGGAACCAAGACAGGCCGAGCAACACCAAGAAGTTTGGCGAAGCCGCGTGAGGAACTTTGTTATTGTGGCACCATGACAGACTGCAGCACTTTGTCTCCTCCAGGAGCCTCCTACGGGAGCCTCCTCCGGGAGCCTCCTCCCAGGAACCTCCTCGGGGAGCCTCCTCTCAGGAGCCTCCTCCCAGGAGCCTCCTCGGGGAGCCTCCTCCGTGGAGCCTCCTCCGGGAGTCTCCTCCGGGAGCCTCCTCTCAGGAGCCTCCCTCGGGGAGCCTCCTCCCAGGAGGATGCTGAGTCAGATCAGTATTAATTCCCTATTCCCATTGAATCATGGGAACTGATCTTCAAGCACTGCTTTCGATACCACTGAACGTGTTTTCCAACCTGGTGTGGAATCCTAGAGGAGGTTCCTCTTCACACCAACAGTGATCTTTGCCGTAAAGCAGAACTTGTCTGATCCTAATCTCTGCGTTGTCACGTTTCAGATGGAGGTTCTTCTTCTACCTCGCAGCCTTCTCAGCCGGTCTGGCTTGCCTGTATGATGTGAGTATGTAATTCATAAGCGTTTGTTGTGAGTAGGGGCTCGTCATTAGGATCCACTTTGAGCCTCGCTGGTGCTCAGCAAGTTTTTCGACTTGTGTTGACTACAAACCGGGTTTTGTCTCCTGTCTGCAGAGGCCCTGGCTGTGGGACCACAGGGAATGCTGGAGGAACTACCCCCTGCAGGTGTGCATTTCACCGGGCCTCCTCCTCTCCTTCCTCATCACAGATGCGTCACAGATCTTTGTTAAGAGACATCTCAGTCACACCGTCTGGTTGTCAGCCATGTCTGTGAATCCCACCGGGACATATCCCGGTGGGCCTTTCTATATGAAAAGTTGGATAATTATGATACACATCTAAAATCTACAGAATATTTGTGAAAGGGGTCTTTTGCCTGGAAATAATCTCCCTCTGAGGCGCCTGAGACTGAGATTTCTCAGTTAGCTGTGACTTTTCCAGCCTACTCCTGCCCTGACTCGTCTACATCCCTGGGGGCAGGACGTGGGCTGACCACACACGGGCCATATCGCCTCACAGGCCCCACTTTGCATACCTCAGATTTTCATCTGACATGTTCATTTTCCTTCCCCGGCCTTTTTCACTTTGCACCAAAGCCTTTTATCGTCCCTTTGGCCATCAACCGCATCTCTGCATAAATTGTCCTGGGAATTGTCTAGTAATCGGAGGATCGGTGGTTCAATCCCGGTTCTATCAGAGGGTGGGTTGAGGTGTCCTTGAGCAAAACACTGAACTTCTAAACTGCTCAACCCCTGAGATGTTATGGTGACCTGTCCAGGGTGTTTCCCCACCTCTCACCCAAGGAGCGCCGGATAGGCTCCAGCATGACCCCGTGACCTGACTTTGAATAAGTGGTTGATGATGGAAGGATGGATGGATCTTTACACTTTACTCAGATATACATCGACATGTATATCCTGTTCATTTGAACACGTTTTTTTTTTTTTTATGCATTTTGTTGATTCCTATTCGATAGGCTGTCCACATCTGGTAGAAAGAGGCCAGCACAGGAACCAGTGCCTTTCACAGCGTAGCACAAGCTGTGTCACATGCAGGCGTTTGTTCTACATGGTCATAGAAAGTAACACAGAATGTTGTCTGAGTTTGATCACCTCTTTGTCCACAGCCAATGGAGAGGGTCCACTACTGGTACTACATGCTGGAGCTGGGTTTCTACGGTTCGCTGCTCCTCAGGATCTCTGTGGACGTAAAAAGGAAGGTCAGTTCTTCAGCATTTGCTTAAGTCATGTCAGATTTCACTCCATAGCCCTGAAGTGCAGCTTGGTACCAGACAGCTTTACAGTCACATCCAGAAGACTCGGTACAGTGCAGATCTCAGTTCAGGGGACAAAACCTAGCAGGAGAAGGGAAACGGATGCTCGGATGGACAGGAAAGCAGTGTTTCTCCTGCCATTATAAGACTTGTGGGCGGTACCCGAGTCGATCAAACAGGACGTATGGGAGAAAAAGTCCCTAGCATGCAGCACTCAGGCTAAAAAGGCAGAGCTAGTATAATCAAGGTTGCCTGTCAGTCTGTGGATGTGCGGCCTCCTCGGTGGACGGCCGCATGAATGTGACCCAGTCTGACACGAAACGTCGAAGCTCTTGTTAAAATACTGTCGTTAACGCCGCTCTGGTGACGGCGTTTTCATAGCAGGGTGTAGCAGCGTGCTAGCATTCACCTTGCTTATGTTCTCACAGAAGGAATATCACTAAAGGTCAAAGGTCGATCCCTCCCAGTGAGTAATCGCTTTCCATCTTCTTCCTCAGGACTTCAGGGAACAGGTGATCCACCACTTCGCCACCATCTTCCTGCTCAGTTTCTCCTACTGCGTCAACTACATTCGCATCGGCACCCTGGTCATGCTGCTGCATGACTCCTCTGACATCCTGTTGGAGGTAATGGCCACACCCACAGACGCCACGGCTCAGGGATAGCTCACTGAGGCATGCTTTGGATTTCATACTAGAGAAAGCTGCTCCAATTCATAACTACCAGCCTGGGAGCTGAGTGGCTTTCACATGAGGGGGGTCTGAACCCAGCCGAACAGAGATAGTGGATGTTTGAAATGTTGCTTTGAGGCTGCGTTTAGTCTGCCGTGGGCAGGTTACCATTGTTTGGCCTCCAACATAGTACTTTGGCCTTGGCCCTGCTTCCTTTCTGCTGACATCGTTCCTCTTTTTTTACTATATTCCTCATTTGGCAGAGAGCGAGAAATGATTCCCTTATCAGTCCCACAAGGGGAAATTTGGATTTCTCTGCATTTTTGACCCAACCTATTGTATAGGAGCAGTCAACATATGGCGCTCAGGGAGCAGTTAGGGGTTAAGTGTCTTGCTCAAGGACACCTCGACATGCTGTATGCAGGACCGGGGATCGAACCTGCAACCTTCTGATTGCCAGGCGACCGCTCTACCCACTGAGCTATGCCGCCCCGACGAGAGAGAGAGAGAGAGAGAGAGAGAGAGAGAGAGAGAGAGAGAGCGAGAGAGAGAGCGAGAGACA
>OMLC01047076.1:0-17752 GCA_900302585.1 Regalecus glesne | reverse complement strand
GAGACCCACTCCACACGCCCCTTTCCCCTCCTAACTCCGCTGTGCAAGAGGAGCAACACATACACTCACAGATACGGTACCTGCTCCCTCTCAGCCTCACTCCATCCATCTACCTTACTTGGGCCCACCATGATTCATCCGGCCTCTCTCTCTCTCCTCTCTGAACAGACCGTCCAACATCTTTCCCAGCCCATCTATCCCTCACTCTCCCTAATTCATTCTCCTCCCTCCTGATGCTGCTGCCCCCCCCTCCCCCCCGGGGGGTCCAGAGGTGGTCTTTGTGCGCTGTGTGCTACTGATGTCAGGGCTGCTGAACAGGTGCATGGACAGAAAGAGACCCGTTGTTGTGGTGCGACGGCAGGGTAAACAAACGCACCAGAGGTCCGCTGCCACACGTGGGCAGGTACTCTCTGACAATCGCACACCGCCACTCACCTGCTCGCACACAGACACACACCGAGAGACACGTGCGAGTAGGTATTGTTACACACACTGGCAGACATCTAGCATCTCTGTTCGGATGGGAGCAGGGGTTGTATAACAGTGTTCGCACAATGCTGTATTACTACGATCAGGCAACACACACATGGACAAACACACATCGACCTGCAAATACACACATCATTAGAGTAGAAACTGTGTCATCACAGTGTGACATTGGCTCTGCTGCAGGTGCTCTCAGTGTGAGCTGCTATGGGCCAAGATGGCAGTGAAGGATTATCTGAGCCACTGCCCTCGCCCCACACATCACATCAAATTGTCCTCACACTGCCTCACCAAAAGCCACCCCCCCCAAATAAATGGTAATTTCTCCCTCATTCATTCTCTTCCTCTCCCAACTCCCTTGTTTTTCCTTCCTCCATCTTTCTCTCTGCCTACCCGAATCTTCTACTATGATTTCTTTGTTTTACCAAACATCGTCCCTCGTGCTACCTCCGCCTCACCCAGTCACCCTCTCCATCTTCTTCTCCAACCCCCTTTCTCCCGTCTTTCCATTCCGCCCTCGTCCCTCACCCGCTTACTCCACGCCTCCCCCCTCCGCCACGTAGCACAGCTGTGCAGAGGCAGATTAGTGTGTTAGTACCTGTGAGGCAGAGACGCAGCAAGCTGCATGCAAAAAACCCAATCAGCTAATGTTGATAAAGGAGGCGGGGTGCGGACATCTGTTCACACAAAACACCAAACTCATTTGAATCACAGGATGAAATGACTCACAGCTGCTGGATTGAAAAATATATTTTTGCCCTCTTTGTTTTAATTTGGAGACTTGGGTGGAGGCGGGTAGACTCCAGATGCTGGGGTGACATGCTGAGTGACAGGCCTCCAGGAACACAGGGAAGGAAGTGTTTGTAGGTTAGGGGCGGGCACATACGCCCCCTCAAAGGACTTATACTGTCTCACCAGAATATGCTTCATGGTTAATTCAAATGTTGATTTATCATTTAAGGTGTAATTTGAATATGTATCATGTTGTTAATGTCACGTGTGTGTGTGTGTGTGTGTGTGCATATTCATTTTTAGACGTCACTATTGGTCCCCACATTGTAGGGGTGGACACAGACTTCGATGGAGCTTGGGGGGCTACTTGGATGCCCTTCCCGATACCCTGCGGTGGGCTTGAGCCTTCAATCTCTTACTCGTCAGTTGCCAAAGCAAACGCTCTACCACTGAGCTACTGCAGCTCCACAAGCATTTATAAAAGGCAATACAAAGCCATACCAGTGTCATCTGTGGATGGAGAACTGTCGTCTAACTTGATTAGGAAGCCATCACCACCAGAGACCCTACCGTGACTCTGCATGCCAAACTCCATGTCAGGGTGACAGTGCTCACCTACTCAACATGTGTAAGGAGGCTACTTGGGACACTTTGTATTTTCTTCAATACGTGTTTCTGGTACCATTACCCATGGAGAATTCCCTGTCCTCACACCTCGACTGATCCTGTGGTCTGAGATGCTATCCGTCCCCTCTCCTGACCTGGTTTCCACTCAATTACAGCAAATTAATCTGCCCTTTTGCTCATATAGCAAAACCATCCATCGTCAACCACTTATTCCAAACCAGGTCGCGGGGGAACTGGAGCCTATCTCCGTTCTCATTGGGTGAAATGCGGGGTACAGCCTGTATAGGTCGTCAGTCTATCACAGGGCAGAGCAGTTAAGGGAACAGTGTCTTGCTCAAGGACACCTCGACATGCTTCTCTGCAGGACCGGGGATTGAACCTGCAACCTTCCGATTGCCAGGCGACCGCTCTACCCGCTGAGCCTAGCAAACCACCCCTAGCAAAACCATCTCCATTACAAATACAAGGGGGGTCAAGAGGGTTTAGAGAAAGCTGTGGGTTGTGTAAATGAAGCTTTCCTGTCAGTGTGCCGGACCACCTGCCTCTTTTCAGAAATCTTGCTTTAAAATGACCTACTGCAGCTCATCCTGCTGTCTGCTGATGGACATCGAGGGCCGGTAGTGTCATCAGCAGCATGCAGAGATGCACATATGTAAGCGTACTCATGCATGCATTTAATGCATACACCACACGTGCAGTCTGTCAGGAAGAGACACAAACTTGCTCCGACCTTCTCCCTCTACCTCTCTATCTCTGTTGTTCTCTTCATCTTAAACCTGACAGTGTTGACATGGTAGAAAATATCCCAGCCTTCATTTATGCATGTGGGTCACTGTCACGGCTCCACCATTTATTTGTCTAGTTGTTTCCCTTGTGGGCTCGGTTCCTTCCCTGGCACTCACAGGCTCCCTCCCGAATCGCAGGACATTTAGCTCGCCTGCCTGGCCTGCAGACCTCCCCTTCTAACAGCTCATCAACTCAACAGTACATATACTCTGGCTTTCCATCCACTCATCACCAGATCGTTGTATCAATCACTGTGGCTCACTGCTCTTCAGTCCCCCTGCCTGCCCGCTTATCCTCTGCCTATCTGCTCACTTCCTGGTCCGTCTGTCTTGCTCAGCCCAGCTTTGCCATCTGCCATTGCCTCTTTATGCTCTGCCTTGTCTCCAATCCTCATTCATTCCTAAAAATAAACCCTTTTCTAGATGACTTAATTCCATTGTCTGGGTCCGCCTCTACTGATCATAACAGCAGCAGGCCTTCCAAGTCCCATGTTTTACTCTCTCGTTGTAATTGTGGTCCAAGCACGACTGCTATTCCGGGGAGCTCTGTAATTGCCATTGCTCTGCATTATCCCCACAGTGGATGTAGACAGAGGGTGGCAGACAGACCTTTAATTGCAGTTGTGAAATGTGACATTTTATTGGTTTAATGTGATGTGATTTATGATTTGCTCTATTTGAATGCTAACTTTTGTTTTGGCATTTATTCACCTTTATTAGACAGTGAGGAGGCAGACACAGAGAGACACAGAGAGAGAGAGGGAGATAGAGAGAGAGAGAGAGAGAGAGAGAGAGAGAGAGAGAGAGATGTAACAAAGGTCGCTGACTGGGTTTGAACTGGTGATGGTTCCGACCACATGGTATGTGGTATAGTCATTGGGCTATGGAGGCACCCCACAAAGATTTTTTTTACTAAATCCATGATTTTTTATATTAGAAGAAAAACTTTCATTCATTTGTCATTGTACATGCATACAACAAAACACATTTAATTCAATAAACCAATCCCATTGTATAGAAGCAGTGAGCAGATGGAGAACCCAGGGGCCAACTCCAGTTCGTTTCCCTCTTGCCTTGTTCAGGGACACAGGCAGGAGTATGAACCCGAACATGCATTTCTCTTTGATGGTGGGAGAAAACCACAGCATCCAGAGTAAACCCATAAAGACAAAGGGAGAACATGCAAACTCTACCCAAAGGACCTGGGACAGGATTTGAACCCAGGACCTTTTTGCTTGAGGCAGCACTAACTGCTGTGCCATGATGTAAGGAGTAGATCAAACCTATTAGAGGAGTGTATAAATTTATCCAAATGACATTCCTGACCTGGAATCATCAGATATATCAATATAGATTCATCATGCCAGCTGATGGGCATCCAACCAGTGAGACATGCTGGACTGACCGGTCTCTGAAGCCAAACAACATTGAAGAATGTAGTCGACAACTACATGCTAGAGACACGGCACTTCTATACTACAGATAAATATGACAGCTGTACTGTACCATGTTTCATGGGCGCCATAGTAGCTCAGTGGAAGAGCACACGTTTTGCGAACTGACGGGCCAGATGTTGCAGGTTCAAACTCACTCCTGGGTGTCAGGAATGACATCAGGCCTTAATCCCCAAAGCCCCATCTAAGTCCGTGTCCACCCCCACAACATGGGGGATAACGGTGACACGTAAAAACGGGCCTCTCATTGTATCATGAGCCGTGAATTTGAAGTTCTGCCTCCATCCATGAGAAAAGAACTGTGGATCATCTCATATGGAGTCTCCCTGAAATTCTCCTGTTCGGATTTCTGTCCCACACAAACAAGCAGAAGGTTACTCTGACATTAGCTACAGCCTCTTGATGATCTGATTGTATTCCAATAACATGTAATTTGTTACATGAACATTTTAAAAGGACCGAGTATGTTGGGAGGGTGATGAGGAATACCTTTTATTATTACCCTGTCCCCGGACCATATCAGATTAAACAGTACTGTGTGTGTGTAATGAGTCTCTCCTGTTCCAGCAGAGATAATCCAAGATGGGTTTTTCACTGCAGCTGTGGCAGATGTTATATAAAAAGTCCAAGCAGCTGTTTTGAAACTGTTTGAAAAACATTTGCCTAAGGCATTTTTATTAACACCAGTTATACATCCTCCATTCTCCAGTATTCTAGAGACACTTTGGATGAGTCTGTTTTTAAAGGCAATGCATGACACTACCTACGACTTGAAACACGTAGAGGTACAATTTTACACGCCATGATTAGCCCACACATTGTGGGGTTGGACACAGACTTAGATGAACCTGTCCAGGGTATTTCCCCATCTTTCTCCAAATGGGTGCTGGGATATGCTCAAGCACGACTCAACTTCAGATAAGCGGTTGATGATGGATGGCCTTTGTTCATGAACACAGACTTAACTGGAGCTTGGGGATTTTAGGCTGGATGTCTATCCTGATGCCCTGTGGTGGATTTGAACCCAAAACATCTTGTTCATTGGTTCCCAAAGCACAGTCTACCCCTAAGCTACTGCGGCCCCTACACATAACCAACCATAAATACAGACACAGAAAGTGCAGCATCACCAGCTATGAAAAGTGGACAGTTGTCTGAAAATGGAGCTTCCCCCTCTGGTCTGAGTCTCACTGCATCCACTGCAGAATTTTGAAAATGCTAAAACAAGTGGGCGGGGCTATGTGTGGAAGAAGCCTAGCTAGGAGTAGCTATCAAGATCTGCAAGGGCCTGGTGACCACAGCCTGCCTACTGCCACACAACGCCGTACCCAGTCCCCTCAACCCGCCCTGCCTTCCAGCATGGTGTCAGACTCCACCCCATGGAGACACCCCAACCAACGCAATACAGATGCACCACAGATGGAAGGACGCTTAGCTTAGGAGGTAGAATGGTCATCTCGTAAAACCCAGTGAAGCCTTAACAGATTTTATAGTTTCCATTGGTACCCTGAGAGGGCGAAATATAAATGGCGGCCATTGCTAACCCAGGTCTGGACCAATCCAGCGTAGATCTGTCATCATAAATAAATCACAAAAAGTAAATTGCGCAATCAGAGAAGGGCTGTGAAAATTTAAAAAAACATATTGATAATGAGGGGAATGAATAAGAAATGAAAAATATTACGTATATTATGGTTGAGTTCCATTCTATCCAAAGCACAAGTTGGAATAAAATAAAGAGATAAATAAATAAACAAAAAAAACGATAAAAACCCCTCAGAAAGGAAAAGTGGTGAGCAGGAACACAGTGGCTACACACGAGACCCCATTTCTGCATCAATGTTTGACGTGTTGTTGTTTTCTGTGGGACGTGTGTGTCCATTTGTACGTTCTATTTCTACCCGTCCGTCTTCATTTGTGTCTAGGTCTGTCCATTTGTTTGACAGTCTTAAGTGTTTGTATGCATCTGTTTTGTGAACCCACACTCGGGGCGTGAATATCATCTTTGTACATGAATGGCGATTAGCACAGCTCTGCCAATCACTATGATTTTCATTAAACTTGAAATTAATTTCACACTTTTTTTTCTCTGTAATTATGTCAACATCTGCTGTGAAGTCACGCTGCACACATGAATTTTAATGGCTGCCTTTTTGCTAAATCCTCTGAACTCGGGAGGGAGGAATAAGGCATCGCCCAGACATTTTTTTGCACGAGCCACAAAAGTTTATTAGCATGGAAGGAATAAAAGAACTCGTGTTTTTTTGTGCGTCCTGTGTGTCTGTTTTACAGCACCGGTGTCACAAATCACCAAACTACACAGAGACCCACTCTCCTCCCCCGTTAATGAAAACCTTTGCAGCCACGTCCCATTTATGTCTGCTGGCATGGCAGATTTAACAGCGGAGATGATCCACAGGCAAGGGGGCTGTGCTAGCGGGTAAACCAGCCTCCGCTCACTTTACTGGCTTTCTATTTGCAGCTTCACGAGCTTAACAGAAGATGCGTTATTTATTTGTCATTGTACATGCATGCAGCAAATTTTTGTCATCTACATTTAACCCATCCTATTGTATAGGAGCAGTGAGCATCCACAGTGGTCGGGTAACAATTAAGGGTTTAGTGTCTTGCTTTAAGGAGACTTCAACACGCTTCTGCATAGGCCGGGGATTGAACCACCTTCCGATTACTTGATGACCGCCCAACCTCCTGAGCTATGGTGCCCTGACAAAGATTCATGATAAGCATGCATAATATAAATCACAGCAGCTTCAGATAGCTTATGTGAATTATACAAAGATTGTTTTTTTTGTTGGCTTGTCTCAGTGAAAATGATTGGCAATCGTACATCATCTGAACACGCCTTATTTTCATGTTGCCCCGCCCCCTTCTGGAATAGATGACCTCCTATCAGTGACAAAAATGACAAGGTGGCATATTTGGTTTTCATATCATCTGCCTTTTCCAGATACACCTCCAGCCCTGCTAAAGACTTGAGCAGGATTGGAAACAGAGCTTGGCATTACCATGCGTGATAAACGGCGGGCTAAGGCATAGTAAGAAATGAAATCTTGTTTGTCTCATTCAAATTTTCCTCTTATACAATTCAAAATAGATCACAGGGAACACGACAGTACATCTAAACTTGCCAGAATATACCAAAACATGGCTGACACTGGTGGCAGATATTTTCAGGCTCCTTGTAATCTCACTCTTATGTTCTGGTCATGTCTGAGACTGGGGGAGCTCTGGAAAACTTATTTTCGAATCATCTCAGTAATACCCAGAACAAGCAATAGAACCGTCCCTGGTGACTGCTATATATTTGGTATATATCTGAACTGGCAAAAGTATATGAGGGAAGCAAGCCAATGTAATCTTATTCACCTCTGCAACAGTCCACCTGAGAATACTTTTATTATGGAAGGAACCGTTTACCCCCATCTCCTGCCTCATTCTTGGCTGCGGTACATGATGTCGGTTTAGAAGAAGATCGAATTCTCCATACGAGGTTCCACTGATGAAGTTTACAGTCATTGGCAGCCTCTGATCACTTATGTTAAGAGTCTGACCTCCATCCCCCTGGATTACATGATTAATACAGTGTAGCAGCTGAACCTTGCAATTTGGTAGTACACCGAGAATCTTCAAATCTCCCAACAGCCTACTGTGCACTGGAATAACCCATGCATATATATGCACGCCACGCTTTCTTCTTGTCTATTTGTATACGTATATGCACATGCTTTATTATACACACGCGCGCGTGTGCATACGCACGCCCGCGCACACACACGCGCGCGGAAGTAACATTGTCCTTGACATCTGCCTTTTGTTGTTGTTTTTATATTGCCTTGTCCTGGGATGGGGAGCTCAGGGGAACTTGGGGGTGGAAGGAGGGGGATTGGATGGTTATAATATTGGAATGGTTTATGTCAATGTATCATTCTATGATTTCTAAAATGCGAATGAAATGTTTATAAAATAAAAACCAAACATCTATTTTCCTTCATATTTTTTTTCCGTAACTATCTATTATTCTTCATGTATTTGATCATCTACTTGGCTATTTATAGCTCCTTGCATGTCACTGCACACCTGACAAGGACTCATGGAGAAGTCACCCAATGGTTCATCCCCTAGTCATGTGTTAACGCTGTGCCTCCATCCCAGCCAGGTTTAGCAGATAACAATAGAGACTCTTCAAAAGAGAAAAACCCACCCAGGGTAACACTAAACCATCCTCTACACAACATATCAATAAGATCCCACGTTGACATTATGATCTCCGCCAAGGGGGTTATTAGACCATTCGCCAAGACACTGGGGCTTATCATAGACAATCATGGAGCACCATGCGGGGAGAGGGGATGCGGTCTGCTGTCTGTGTCTGCTTCTTGCTCTTTATCTCCATGTCATCTCCTAACAAGTGTTTAAAGCTGGCACCTGCTAGGCCCGGCGCTGCTGCGCCTTAACAAACCTGGCCCGGCCATCCACATGGGTATGCTTCCCTGCTGGGCTGCATGACGGATAGAAATGCATGTGAGCATGTGTTGTCTGAGAGTGTGTGAGGAGAGACGGGGAGAGAGAGATGGCAGGGTCAGGTTTGAAGCACACAATCTTTTTCTCTCTCCACAGCAGGGGTACAGCACCACCAGCCCAACAATTACACAGCCATTCACAACAGCAGCGAGGGAGGGGTTAGTTTCTAATTCAGCTCCACGGCCTTGTCCAGTATCCAAGGCTCATAGATTCACTTTGATTTAATTTTACTTTTTTACCAGTTTATTGCCGCACAACACGAACAGAATGTGTTCTCTGCATTTAACCCACCCTGTTGTATAGGAGCAGTGAGCAGCCACCATGTGGCACTCGGGGAGCAGTTGGGGGTTCAGTGTCTTGCTCAAGGACACCTCAACATGCTTTCTGCAGGACTGAGGATCGAACTTGCTACTTTTCGATCACCAGACGACCCTTAGTCCTCACGTTGTTGGGGTGGACATGGACGCAGATTTAATTTATAATAATTATCTTTTTTTTAAAGTTTAACCCATCCAATTGTATAGGAACAATGAGCAGCTACAGCGCCCGAGAATCAACTCCAGTTCTTTTTCCTATTGCCTTGTTCAGGGGCACAGGCAAGGAGTATTAACCCTAACGTGCATGTCTTTATGATGGTGGGAGGAAACCCGTGCAGACATGGGGAGAACATGCAAACTCCACACAGAAAGGACCTGGGACTGGATTTGAACCCAGAACCGTCTTGCTGTGAGGTAACAGTGCTACCTGCTGCATCACTGTACTGCCCATTTTGGACATCCACATTACTGCTAGTGCTTCTTTCTCAATCTGTGTAGAGCTTCTCTGTATCCATCAGTCCTTATGAGATGCATGTTGCTGGCTGCCATGAGTTATCCGTCTGTTTCTGTGTGAGAAGAGCACCTACACCGTATGCTGATGCATCTGCTGGTACTTTTGTCTCTGCTGTCTGTGACTACTGAGCCTTTGGCGAGCTCAGTCCTCTCAGCTTTTCAAAAGCAGTATATTAATGTTCTGCCCAGACCAACTCGTTTTTCTCTTCCAGGAGGTCTTTTAGTGGAATGGTGACAGTGGCCAACTGTGGTACAAGTTTGGCTAGAGAGTTTACAATGTCCATAAGGTGCCACACACCCATCACACATTAGCTCTGGCATCTGAAGAACTGTTTTCACTCTGTTCAACTCTGGCTTGATACCTTTTACAGAGACCTTGTGACCGTTGACGATCACGTGCTCTTGGGGGAACTCACACCTTGTTCAGAGTGAGGCCTGCATCTTTCGTAGCACAAGATGTAGTCTTTGGTCATGTTATGGTCTTAACTGTCCATACACTAACACATCACCTGCATGAAATAACACACCCCCAACCCTCAAATCTCTCAACCACCTCCAACATCCTTTAAAAATGTTCATGAATCAATGAAATTCCGATGAGTAGGACACTGAAGAGGTAGCAAAGAAGTGATGAAGGCAGTGAGGGGTCCTGACTGAGGTCAACAGGATTTGGCAGAATGCAGA
The DNA here is from genome assembly GCA_900302585.1 of Regalecus glesne. Taxonomy (NCBI): domain Eukaryota; kingdom Metazoa; phylum Chordata; class Actinopteri; order Lampriformes; family Regalecidae; genus Regalecus; species Regalecus glesne. The sequence goes on along the minus strand of OMLC01047076.1, from coordinate 7,612 downwards.
TCCGCCAAACCCATTTTTATGGAAACATTTGCATCTGACATCATGCGAGTGTTTGTTCAACGTTTGGTAGAATGTGGCGTTCTCTCTTCACTGCCATATTCAGCGGTGTGAGAATTCTAAGAGTTCCTGCGAGAGGTGGTACAAGGTTCCCTGGCTACACTACGATGCATTACAGAACAGGGTCTTCTCAGTATAACAAGAGGGACGTACACCCTTGGCAGCAAAAGTAGATTATGCCTTCATCACTACAGGATTTAGACATTAGAAGAGTGATCAAAACATGTAAATCGCACAGAACTAGTCATACACACTATCATGCTGTCTGTGACTGCACAAGAAAGTCACCTTGAAGATGCACAATAGGCACTATCTTGAGAAAATAGTCAAGTTCCATCAAATATTTAGCACGATGGGGACGGGCCTTGAGAGAGAGCGTTTTGATGAAAATAATAATTTGTATCAGCTCTTGAAAGACAAGACAGAGGAGGATGCCAAATGGTTGCAGAGGCCCATGAAAGAATGCATTAGCCCACAGATTGAGAATGAAATTCTGTCCATAATGAGCAACGGTATTGTTCAGGGAATAGCTGACACAATCAGGCATCTCCCCATCACTTATGGAACACAACACATTTCTAGGCAAGAACAAGAAAGCATTTGCCTGCGTTATATTGACAACAGCCTAATGCCCCAAGTTTGTATTGTGTCTCTGAAACAACAAGAGAAGGCCTCGCTACTTGCTAAAGATGTGCTTCTCAGATTAAGCTTACCAATCTATTGTTTTGTGAGAGGAAATATATGATGGGATTTCCCATATACCCAGGAAGCATTCTGGGGCATAAGCACTGATAAAACAAGGGCATCAACTAGCACTCCGCTGCATATCAGTAATATGCAAATTAACCTTTTAATGGGTATTTCTAATGATAAACGGAAGTATAGACATTGATGCATTTTATTTATTTGCCATTTATTGTAATCCCACAAACATTGCACCCACCATGCCAATATACATACAGTATGTTACCGCCATAGCTACAATTTAATCAGCCTATAGCTGGCTAATATTTCAGGGGGTGGGCTGGGCTTTGATTCATATCATCCTCCCCAGGAGAAAATAATGTGAAGGGGTAGGTGCCTACAGGCACGGCCTGGGCCATAACACAAGGCTTAGACCAAGCTCTAATTGAGAGCTACCGTTCAAGATAGAATAAACAGGGGTCCACGTCCATTTTTACATGTCACAACTGGTCCCTATGTTGTGAGGGTGGACACGTATGAAAATCTGATATTAGCTTTGGAGGGGATGAATAAATAACATTTTCTCAAGAGTAACTCTTGAGGGTAAGATCAAAATCAGTACTGTAAATCTGCTAACAAACACTGACCTCACACTGCCAGCTATGGAACTCTATATTACAATGTCAGCTTCTCTCGTTGAGTCAAATTCAAACAGCTGCTAACAATGGTTTATGTTATAGAGGCTGCCAAGCAAAAATGTCAGCTAACTGCTAGCTAATGTAAAGAATGACCTGTAATTCAATTTAGCAAAAATGAAGACTGGTGACGATTATAAATGTGTTTTATTGTGTTGAGTGGTAGATGCAAACAAATGTCCTTTCTCTTGTGGTGGGAGATCTATGCTGCTGATGTCCGATTTTGTATCTACAGGATCTAAATTCGGATATCTCTATAGTATCACAGACCAAAGATCTCAAAATTTGGTCTCATCATGGGTTACTAGGTTCAGTAATTCCCTAGGAGATCCGTGATAACAGATTTCCAGCCCCAAAGACCATAATCACACGACCATCAACTTAGAAAAAACAACTCAGAAAATATATTTATGAATGCATTTTGACCTGGTCCTCTTTCATCCCAATAGTATATTTTTATATTCAAAGCATCTCTTAGAAAAGGGAAAAGTTCCTTTGTTTGATGAAAATCTGAATTCAGTTGTAACATAAAAACAAGATGGACTTAAAAACAAATGTATAACCAAATTGGCAGTAAATTAGACATTAGGGAGTGTTCACTTACTTTGCTTCACACAAAAATGAATGGTTCCCTTAATTTTATTTGTCCAATTCGAGTTTATTTTTCTTATCAGCTCTAGTCAATTTTTGGTTTTTGTCTGTCTTAGACCCAAGAAAAAAACAAAAAACAATTTGAGATCTCAGGGGAGAAAAAAAATCAAAATAAAATTGAACTCTCATCATTACTAAGGTAAGTTTCCCTTAATTTGGTTCCTACCGTTCTATGGAATGGGAAAACATCCAGATGTCCATGCAGTAGGGGTGGCATAGCTTAGGCGGTCGTCCAGTAATCAGAAGATTGGTTGTTTAATCCCTGGTTCCTTCAGAAAGCATTCCGAAGTGTCCTTGAGCAAGTCAAGCCCAACTGATTGAAAACAACAGATGAAAATTAGTCTATCGGCTAAATCAGGCTCATTTTAATTCCAACAGTTCATTAATATGCACTGTCCCTATAAAAGATTATTATTATCAATACCATGATTTATTTTATTTACAATATCCACAACAGCAGTGGTGATGGGGGTGGCAGGTGAGGCTGTTTTAGTGTCAGATAAATTGATCATCCCTACAAAAACCAGCATGCAAACAATCACAAAAAAGATTAATCGATTCAACTGGATCAGAAGTTTATTTGGAAACATTTCATCACATGTCCATAAGGTGACATCTTCAGTCTGAGTCGACTGCAGACATTCCCACGCTTGCGAGTTAGTCACTGGCTCCACATTTAGTGGTAATGAGTACTATCCACAGAGGACTGGTGAATATTTGCAATCACTGCATTGTAAGACGACAGATATAGTCTCATACCAACCATTTAACATAAATGGCCTCTTTAAACCCAGCGTTCCTCCCTATCAAGGTCGTCAACATCCTCATCTGACAGGGTGGCCATTAGCCTGTAGATGGCGTAGACTGTCGAGTTTGCCCGATGTACACGTCAAGGTGTACAAGGTGAATCAGTTGAACCATTAACCTTTTTTGTGATTTCTTTATCGAGATTATTGAGCAAGTTTCAATACAGCATACAAAAAAGTATGCAGAACAGTTTTCACACAGCCTGAATATCCTCGTTTCATTATTCATCACTTTAAAATTACAAACTATGAATCAAAATCCACACAGAAATAAACAATTTCAAATGGTAGAAGGGCTTATTCTTATATAGCCTTTTACTAGCCTAACGACCACTCGGAGTGCTTTACAACGAGTGCCAGACATTTTCCGAGCTACGCGACGGGATACGAACCCCCGACGCCTTCGACGCCTCCCAGACGAAGTACTGTCCCACCACGGCTCTATAATCAACACATACATTACGTTTTTTGTACGTGTACATTTCAAATGACTGCACATATTTATGGCCTTTCATATTTCAGTATGCACACAGTATGCACAAATTTCAAACACCCACAAATAACCTTAGTGTGTTCTTTGGGCTTACAACAGCGGCTATGTATGTAGCACTTAGCCTAGCTACTAGGCTGTAATCAGGCCAACAGCAATGAGCGGCGAAACGTTTTTTTATAATTAACTGTCATTTTCACATCAAACGAGTTTCATACCTTGAATCTTTTTTGCTTCCACGTGTAATTTATATCTAAACTAAAGCATAACTCGCTTATTTTGGAACAAACCCTTGATGCTAACAGGCTAACCTTTGGTTGCTACCTCACCTGGATAATCCCGTTGATTTAGAAAGAACGCCTACTGGACTCTCCCCGAAGTTCTGTTTACGGGAACTTAGACGTTTAGTAAGTTCCCCTCTCACCATCTCACAACATGTCGGCTCCACTCACTTCCAACATAACAGAGTAAACCTGACGATTCTTTGACCACACACCCGTCGGACGTGTGTGTTCGCCGGTACCTTAGGGAAGACTGAACGTCCCCGTCCTCAGGTGATATGGCGTCCTCCGTGAGGCGTTCAAGGAACTCTGGGAATTATAGGGTCAGAGGTTAACCAGGGTTACATATCCTGTTGATGTCGTCGGCTAGTTTCTTTTATTTAGTCTTAGTCCTGTGTCAGATGTCCTTATTCATTTTAATCATGTTTGTTCTACCTCATCACATGTTTGTTAAGTTTGAGTCAACTGAAAGCAACTGTGCTTTAGTCTCATCCTAGTTGAAGAAACCTAGAACTATTTTAGCATAGATTTAGGTAGCGTTAGTTTCAGTTTTAGCCATGATAGTCAGTGGTATAGAGTGCACTTCAGGAACTGATAAGCCAGGAGTTGTGGGTTTGTACCCACCGCATGGCATCAGGACGGGCATCCAATCTTATTCCCCCAAGGTCCATCTAAATCTGTGTCCACCCCGACAACATGTGGAATAATAGTAACATGTAAAAATAGACCTTTTATTATCAGAGGAAAAATACAGGTGGGCAATAAAAAGCCGTGAACAAGTGGGCACTGGCCTGTAGATGGGTGAAGACTGTAGAGTCATGTCCTGACATGGCACTTCTGTTTTAGTAATAATAATAATAATCTCCACGACCCGATTTCGGATAAGCGGTTGACGATGGACGGATGGATAATCATAATATTTCCCTTAACTGTCCCTCAAGGGGAAATGTGTAATTCTCTGTATTTAACCCATGCTGTTGTATAGGAGCAGTGAGCAGCCACCATTTTGTGCCTGTAAAGCAGTTAGGGGTTCAGTGTCTCACTCAAGGACACCTCGAAATACTTTCTACAGGATCGGGACTCAAACCTACAACCTACCAATCGCTAGATGACCGCTCTACCCACTGAGCTATGCCGCCCCCCATGTTGCTGCATCCTCTTGGCCAGCATCTGTTTGGTTTCATGTTGTACAAGTCGCATTAATCCTCACAGCGTAGACTATATATCCTATATAAATAATCCTTGGGATGGACCAATTTCTGGCACAGCGTGTTTTGGGGTTTGAACGCAACTAAGACACCAAACACCCCACGTTTGATTTGGGTTGCGGTTGGAGACTTTGGACGCTGGGAAATCTGGAAAGATACCCATGGACACATGCAAACTCACACATACGTACATACACACACACACACACACACACACACACACACATCATATCTGATCACACATTTACACTGCACATTTCATGATTAATGGCCCAGAAGAGAGAGCCACTAAAGAATCGTGGTCTTGCAAATCTTCCACCATAAACACTTATGTATGTACACTCATCCCTTCTACATACGTGTGCAGGTGTGTGAGCATGTGAATACCCTAGAGGCGGGGATACGTCGATTTGAGTTCAGTAACGAGTTCATGAGTTCAGAGGGTCTTCACGCCTGCCCGCCCCCGTTGAAGACTCAATCGTAACCAATCAGACATAGGATCTATTGATTAGCAGGGTAAGAAAATGAGGCCCTGGGTGTGAGCTATGTGCAGAATACCTCACTAAGACTAAGTCCAGATGATAATGACTGTGGCCTGCTTTACCCTCCCTCCTTGTCTTGCTTCATCACAATCACGTTGTGCCTCAACATCTTTCCCCTGCCCCCTGCTGTTCTCTCCTCCTCTCCCTCTGCAAGACAAACAACCTTACACCCACAACCAGATATACACACACATATACAGGGGCACCATGAAGGATCTTCATATGCATAAAAATGCACACACAATTATTAAAACCATGTTCACATACACAGATGCCAACACAAACCAGGTGTTTCTGTGCCATGATTAGTCTCCATGTTGTGGAGGTGGACACAGTCTTTGATGAAGCTTGGGGGATTAAGGCCAGATACCCATCCTAACATGCCTCCGTGGGTTCGAACCCACAACATTTAGCTTATCAGTTCCCAAAGCACATACTGTAGCACTGAGCTAGTGCAGCCCCCACACGATCCAACCCCTCATCCCCCTTTCAAGTTAGCCACTCTCACTGAGTCAAAGCCCTGAGAACAGGCCTTATGACCACGTCTCTGGTCCTCCTGAAGCAGCGATCATGCCACGGTCTTCAGTATGGTACCATCAGCATATTGGCAGACAGCACAGTGTGTTATTTCATATGAGTAACCACCGTGAAGGAAGGACTAGCTAGTAAAGCAGCAAGCCTTAGATAAAGGGATGAAAGTCTCTCATTCATGAATTGGCTTTTTTTACAGTGGGGGGTAAAATCTAACCCCTGGCCACAGTTTCAATCATGAGAATCGATATGAAATAAAAACGCAGCCTTGAACCCTTAACCCCACATTTTAACAGACATTACTAGTCTAACCTTAACCCTGACTATGACCCTAAAATGGAACATTTTCCCAAGTCTTCAGAAGGGAGGTGGCTTCAAGTCTTTTCTAATGTGATGGGGACAGGCATTAGGATGGAAAAACGTTATACAGACCCCCCCCCACACACACACACATCTAGGACATCACAGATGCGGTAGCCCCACTTGTGTGGTTCAAATACTGCCCAGCTCCACAGGGAGGAGTGACCTTTACCACATCAACCCAGTGTGTCCCTCTCCTCTCATCGTTCCATGGCTCTCTCTAGCTTCTCCCCATCACCCTCTTTCTCCTTTTTGTCTTCTCTCACCTCCCTCACTCACGTCCATCTAATCACAGGCCCTCATCACGCCCCTGCTGGAGAACTCTGTTTCTTCCTCTGCACCCCATCCCTCCCCTAACACACAGCTTCTCTGCCCTGAGCCAACACCTCATCCGTCATATCTGCCACATCCACTTTGCACCGTCCTGGTGTTGGGGGGCAAACAAACAAGCAACCAGCCAACCAGCCAACCAGCCAGCATATTACAAAGGACCACCACTTTAACGCCATCAAGTCCGATGGCCAATTGTGAATGAGTATGTAAATAACCATGTGATCGGATGAAGGGATATGAATGGATGAATATGATCAGGTGGCCATACTTCACAGACGAAATTGTTTAAAGATGCTGCTCAAGTTGAGGAGCTTTGAGGTCTGGAGACAAAGCCAGAGAGGCCAGACTGAGATGGTCTGGACATGTGTGGAGGAGAGATGCTGGTATACTGGGAGAAGGATGCTGGTATACTGGGAGAAGGATGGTGAATATGGAGCTGCCAGGCAAGAGGAGAAGAGGAAGACCAAAGAGGAGGTTTATGATGTGGTGAGGGAGGACATGCAGGTGGCTGGTGAGACAGAGGAAGATGTAGAGGACAGGAAGAGATGGAGATGATGACCTGCTGTGGAGACCCCTAGTGGGAGAGGCTGAGAGTAGTAGTGGTAGTAGTAGTAGTAGTAGTAGTAGTAGTGGTAGTAGTAGTGGTAGTAGTAGTAGTAGTAGTAGTGGTAGTAATAGTAGTAGTGGTAGTAGTAGTAGTAGTAGTAGTAGTAGTAGTAGTAGTGGTAGTAGTAGTAGTGGTATATGGTGGCAGTAGTGGTATATGGTGGCAGTAGTGGTACATGGGTTGTACAGTGGGAGGAGACTGGATTCAAACCCAGGACCTTCTTGCTGTGGGGCATCCGTGCTAACTGCTGTGCCACCGTGCTGCCCAACAGTGTACCAAGTGAGTCTGGAGGAGCCAAAGAGAAGAGCGTGAGGGAGGAATGGTAAAAACAGGAGCCTGGAGGGGTAGAAAGGGAGGGAAGGCATAG
>OMLC01047074.1:0-25634 GCA_900302585.1 Regalecus glesne | reverse complement strand
TGGGGATGATGCCAGTGGATTTGACACAGGTGCGGACAGTCCGGAGGGAAAGAGACAGTTTCCGTATGTCTGTGAATGCCCCTGCCAACTGATAGGTGTATATCTTCAGGACACATGCAGGGATGCCATGTGGTCGGCTCCATTGAGTGGGTGAATCTGCACGAATGAGCCGCTAACATCGGCCTCACTGATAAAGAAGGGGTAATCCTGGTTTTCATTGGGGACAGGCAGTTCTGGTTTTCAGTGGAGGCAAAGCCAGGGGAGGTGCAGGGATGCAGCAGTGGATGGGGGGAGGTTGTTGGCAAGGACCAGGGCTAGAGATTGAATCGTGATTCACCAAGTTATTACATTATGTGTTTGACTATTATTTAAGTGGCTTTAAGTTGATTATACAAATATGCCACGGCTATTGCACCATACCATTGTATAATCAGATGACTGCAATCCTTGAATTCATTCACTCTCTACAAGGTCATCATGGCAACCAACCGTATTGACATCCTGGATTCAGCTCTACTCAGGCCAGGCAGGATCGACAGGAAGATTGAGTTTCCCCCTCCCAATGAGGAGGTGGGTACCCTCATTTTCACTATACACTGTTCAGTTTTCTTGCAGCCAGAATATCTTTTTATTAGCATACTGTGTTATTTGTCAATTTAATGACAATGTGAAATTCATATAAATAATAAAATAATAATCCAGGCCTAGTCATCATTGCCTTGTGCTGTGGTGATATTTGTACTGTTAAACTTTTTAAAAAATGTTTCTCTTTTCATATAAATTGTATTTGTGTTCAGCTTTGATGCTAGCCTTTATTTCCACTTAGGCTCGTTTGGATATCCTTAAGATCCACTCAAGAAAGATGAACCTGACACGTGGCATCAACCTGAGAAAGATTGCTGAATTGATGCCAGGAGCATCTGGTGCTGAGGTCAAGGTAGGAAGGAAATAGATTATAACAGAGGTGGAGGACTTGAGTCCCACATGTTGCAACTTTCTTTCCCAATATTGACTATAATCGATTTATAACCAATAATGGACTCAAGTTGACTCCACTTGGAATTTGTTGCTTGAGAGTTGACTTAGAGGTTCTCACTCCACATTGATGGACTTTCTAGTCTTAGTCAACTGTCATCCTCCAAAGTGTCCTCTGGATTTTTTTAAAAAAATGACGTCCTTTAAAGACTTTGTTTGTAATTTCAGACTCATCAGACCTAAAACTGTGGGAAAAGCCCCTGCGCTTGCACATTCACGTTCAACTTCAGGTTCAAGCTCATTTATCCACTGCACCACAGAGCCCGACCTTAAACCAATGGAAATAATCAAATATTCTGTGTTTGAACTGATGTAATCCAGTCAAGCCTCTCAGAGCTTAGGTTGAGAATTACAAACTAACGTTAAAAATGGGTTTTAAGAATTAGTTTAATCTTTTCCAGTGTATTTTGAGCCCAAAATGAAAGAAGGCTAAAAATTGGAGCCTTGTAGCCCTAATTCACCCAGTTAATTTTACTCCTCAAATTATTTGTCTCTATCTGGTGTGACATGCAAACTAAAATAAAACTGACATGACATACATTTGCCGCAATCCTGCTATTGTCCATCCATCCATCCATCGTAAACTGCTTATCTGGGGCCGGGTCACAGATGTAACAGTTTTCTGCCCGGAATTCCAAGCTTTTTTTAACCGTGCCACATCAGCTAGCTCTGACTGGGGTCTCAAGGCATTCTCAGGCCAGTGTGGAGATATAATCCCTCCACCTGGTCCTCCATCTACCCCGTGCCCTCCTCCCAGCTGGACGTGTTTAGAACACCTCATTAGGGAGGCAACCAGGTGGTATCCTTATTAGATGCCTGAACCATCTCAAATGGCTCCTTTTTACTTGAATGAGTAGCTACTCTACTCACGGAGGACTGAACTTTTCACCCTATCTCTAAAGGAGATGCCAGCAAGTCTCCTGAGAAAACCTATTTCGGCTGCTTTTTTCCGCAATCTCATTCTTCTCATTCATTCACCCCATGCAAGACTCCCTTGGTTTACTTCAGAGCTCCTTCAGTGACAGGTTGGTGCATCCAAAGTGTTGGAAGGAGTGTTTTCGCAGGTCTTTCCTTCCCGCAACTATCAGACTCTATAACCAAGACCGCTTCACCAATAGACCAAATACACAAGATTAACAACTGGATTGCATACCATTCAGTTAACTGTAGAGTTGTTTTTCTTTTTATACTATATATACTGTTCATATTTTGTAATATTTCCCCTTTCCCCTTATATTGCCCGTATTTTTTATGCATCTTTAGATTTAGATCCACTTTGCTACTGTAACACCACAAACTTCCCCCTGTTGGACTAATAAAGAAATATCTTATCTTATCTCATCTTAGTGACCCCCTAACCCCATACTCCTGCAGTGCCTCCCACAATATCTCCCAGGGGACCCAGTCATAAGCCTCTCCAGATCTACAAAACACATGTAGACCAGATGAACATATGCCCAGGGCCCTCCCAGGATCCTTGCAAGCATAAAGAGGTGGTCCATTGTTCCATGACCAGAATGGAAACTGCATTGTTCCTCTTCAATATGTGGTTCAATTACTGGCTGAACCTGCCTTTCCAGCTCCTTATAGTGGAATTTCCCAGGAAGGCTGAGTAATGTCATGCCTCTATAATTGGCACACACCTTCTGGTCCCCACTTTTGAACACTGGGACCACCACCCCTGTTTGCCACTCCTTAGGCACCACCCTGGAATTCTACGTGAGGTTGAAGAGACATTTCCTGTATGACAGCCACTCAACACTCAAAGCCTTCAGCATTTCTGGACGGTTCTCATCAATTCTTGGGGCTTTGTCACTGGAGTTGCTTGACTACTCCAGTGAGTTCCTCCAAGGAAATTGATATAAATCCCCCATCATCCTCCAGCTCTGCCTCTATCCTAGAGGGTGGGTTGCTCGGGTTCAGGAGTTCCTCAAAGTGTTCCTTCCACAGCCCGATTATCTCCTCAGTTGAGCTCAACAGTGTTCCTTCTTTCCTATAAACAGCTTGGATGGTTCCCTATATCCTCTCCTGAGGTGACGGACAGTTTTCCAGAAGAGCCTAGTCTATAACCTCGCCAGACATTCCCGTGTCACCACCCTGCTCAATGTCCTCCACTGGTTGCCTGTTATGGCTCCTATCAAATTTAAAACTTTGGTGCTTGCATACCAGGCAGTCAAGGGGTCAGCACCTGGATACCTGCAGTGGCTCATCAGACCCTATGCACCAACCAGACCCCACAGTTCTGCCACCTCTGGTCACTTGGCACCTTCCCCTCTGGGTATTTGCACCTCCGGGTCATGACTACTGTCTGTCCTGACTCCTCGCTGGTGGAACGACCTTCCTATGGCAGTCAGAGCACCTGAAACCCTGACCATCTTCAAGCACAGATTAAAAACTAATCTCTTCCGCCTGTTCCCATCTTCCTCCCCATCCATTCCTAGCCCTAACTCCTAGTTTTAGCCCTATTCCTTTTCTGCTTCTTGGTGTACTTAGTTTAAGCACATGCAATCTTGTTAGTTTATTTGGTTAGGGTTAGGGTTCATTTATGTGTCTTAGTTGACGTTGCGTCGGAGTCTTACGATGGCACTAGGATTGTTTTCTAGCTTCTAGTGTTGCTCCAGTATCTTTTGTACTTGAACCTTATGCACTTGTTGTATGTCGCTCTGGAAAGTGTCTGCCAAATGCATGTAATGTAAGCTTTGATGCCAACTTAAAGTCTTTCTCCATGGCTTCTCTGATCTCCTCCCACACCCACTGCTTTACCTCTGTCACAGCTGAGGTTGCTATCCTTCAGGCCTGTTCGTACCTTGTAACTGTCTCTGGAGTCTCCTGGGATAACTTATCCTGGAAGGCCTCCTTCTTCAGTCAGACAGCTTCCCTAACGGCTGTTGTCCACTAGGGTCTTTGTGGGTTACTGCCCCTTGAGGCACCTATGACCTTGAGAGCATAGCTCACAGCTGCAGCTTCAGCAATAAAAGCTTTGAACATTACCCAATCTGGGTCAATGTTCCCAACCTCCACAGGGATGCCAGGAAAGCTCTGCTGGAGGTGGGAGTTGAAGGTCCCCTGGATAGAAGCTTCCTCCAGAAGTTCCCAGTTCCTCCTCAAGTATGGGCTTACCAGGTCTGTCCTGAGGCTTCCCTTTCCACCTGACCCAATTTACCAACAGATTGTGATCCGTTGACAGCACTGCTCCTCTCTTCGCCCAAGTGTCCAAGTCATGTGGCCTTAAATATGATATTGTTTTTAAAATAAAGATTATTGACCTTTGGCCTAAGGTGCTTTGGTACCAAATGCACTAACAAACATCCTTATGTTTGAAAATAGTGTTCATTATGGACAATTCATGACTAGCACAGAGCTCCAATGATAAAGTACTGCTCGGGTATAGATCGAGGAGGCCGTTCCTTCTAATCACGTCTCTCAAAGTGTCACCGGCATTGCCCATGTGTGTTGAAATCTCCCAGCGAACTGACAGTCCCTTACAGGAGTAATATCCAGGACTCCATCCAGGGTTACCAAGAAGGGCAACTACTCTGAAATACTGTGTTCAGAGCATAGGCACAGACAACAGTCAGAGTCCCCCCATAACCTTAATGCATAGGGAGGGACCTTCTCGTCCACATGGGTAAACTCCAATAATAGCAGCACTCAACCAGGGACTTGTGAGTATCCCCACACGCGCCTGGTGTCTCTCACCTTGGGCAACTCAAGAGAAGAATAAAGTCTGACCTTTATCTAGGAGTTTGATTCCAAAGCTGATGCTGTGGGTAGAGATGAGGCCCACAAGATCGAGCTGGTAGTGTGCCACCTCCCAGACAAGCTCAGGCTCCTTACCCCCAGGGAGATAACATTCCCAAAGCCAGTCTCTGCTGCTTTGGTCTAGTCTGTTGAAACCCTCTGCTTTCACTGCTACCTGTCTGGCTACACACCAAACTAGTAGTTCTTCCTGTAAAGGGTCGGTCCACAGGATGGAGAAGTGTCCACATTGTTTTTGGGGGCTGAATCCATTTCAAACTTGGCCACTAGTTGCTCACTGATGGGTCCTATTTCTGGGGCTGGCTCCAGGTGAGTGCCTTGGGCTTCTAACGGGCAGGGTAGCGTCGCTTCTTTCCTGATGTTTCATTGGGTCTTCTTGAACGATTCTTAGTCTACTCCCTCAGCTGAGACCTGTTTGCTATGGGAGACCCTATTAGGAGTACTAGGGTCCAGACAACATAATTCTCAGGTTCATATCACAAAAATGTGAATATGTTCAACTGGTAAGAAGTTTATTGAGAAACGTTTCCTCACTCAAATTGATGAAATCTTCTTCAATCCCAGACTTCCCTCAAGGAGGAGATACAGGACTCTCAAAACACACACCAGCAGACTGAGGAACAGCTTCTTTCCTCAGACTAAGACGTCTTAATAAATGAAATGCACAAAAGCCCAAGTGCAACCTAACCATCTCTACAGTCTGATTACCACCTGTGTAGTATCTTTGACTACTTATCATTTATGCACCATTATTGCTTTTACATTGGTCGATTGATTTCTATTTTACCTTGACCTATTTTATGCCTAATTCTGTTATACGTATTGTTTTATATATTTTTTGGTATTTTTAGGTATACAATAGGTTGGGTCAAAAATGCAGAGAAATCCAAATTTCCCCTTGTGGGACTGATAAGGGAATCGTATTATTATTATTATTATTATTGGCTACATAACAATTAACAAGGCGTCTCACCTGTTAGAGTTCACATTAAATAGAGGCTAATGGAAAAATACACTACACTTGACATTACTATGTTACTGCCTATATTTGTTCTCAGGGTGTTTGCACAGAGTCGGGCATGTATGCTCTGAGAGAGAGGAGAGTCCATGTTACCCAGGAGGACTTTGAGATGGCTGTAGCAAAGGTTTGTGTTACATCCCTTGTTATTGAAGCCTCCCCCTGTGTATTCTTGATTCTTTTGGTCTTTGGGTCTCTGGCAGTCTTGTCCTCCATGTCATCCCAAAAGGAATGAAATTGTTTTCATCAACTTACATTAACCTGAAAAATGTCACTATAGATGATCTACTCTAGCTATCCCTTCTTTTTTAAGATGCAGTCCTTTATAGATGTTGCTTTAGTCTGATGACAAAAAAAATGTTTCTTTTTTTACCCCCAACTGACTGTTATTTCCACTCTACATCAGGTGATGCAGAAAGACAGTGAGAAGAATATGTCCATAAAGAAGCTCTGGAAGTAAAAGACAAAACCGAAATCCTCGGGTGTTATTGCATATATAACCACCTACCAACATAAATATGTTTTTTTTCCCTTTTTCGTTATGTTTTAATTTGTAATTGTTTCTAGAAGTCATTCTAAAATAAATGGTGTCTCCAACTAAAATGCCTGATGGGAAGTTACATTTCCCTTAAAAATTACATTGTTAAAATGGAAAAAAAATATTCAAGATTAAATAAACAGTTTCCTACTTTGCGTGTTTTATTGAAGGGAATGTTAATAGTAGTTAGGGGTTTAGAATCCAAATCTCCAATACCTGTGCGTGCACATTGAACTGCAGTAAAGTCAGCAGATATATCCACTTTCATTTTCCTATTGAGTCCATCGGGTGAGATATACACATCTTTTTATGTCATACTTTGACAATTTATTGTCCTACATTAGAGGAAATATGTTGCTACTGCCTGTACACACGCAAGAAACCATACATTCGCAGAGCCAACAGAAAAACATAATTTAGATGATTTTCCAGTATAGACACAAAAATCTACAACACGTCTTCAATTAACAACAGTGTATCTTTGAAAAAACTTTTTTTTAACCAGTCATGTCAAGCATGCATATACTAAACTTACATTGCCAATTACAATATCTGCAGGCTGGATATATTTTCTGCAAAATGTTCTGTCGAACTACCCTGCTCATTTCACACTGAACAATCAAATGGACAGGCTTGCTTGATTTTCAAATGGATTAACTATTTTGCTCTTGAAACTGGTTCTATGGAAGGGATACTTTGGTCTCCGGGGTCTTCAAAGAGACGCTTAAAGGCAGACAAACCTGTGGATTCTTACTTTTATCTATGTCTGTAGTTTGAAGATACAAGTGACCTTGAGTTTATAGTGCATTCCATTCAAAGTTAGAGGTCAGAATATCCAAGTTGAAAGTTCCTATTTCCAACCTCCAAGTGATCCAGGTGCACAACCTCTAATGTTATTAAAAACATGAATGACTGTAACAGTTTCTTTGGTCAGTGTACAGACAATTGAACTGTAAGTAGCCCAGCTTCCTTGCATATACATACAAAACAAGAATAAGTTGCACAAAGAAGGTAATATTCAGAGCTAGTTTACAAGCTACCTAATAAGATTGGAAATATTTTAACATCAATTTACATGCAGAACTAGTTTTACTATGTGTGATACTATTATTCTTGTGAAATACAGAAAGAAAATGCCCTTTAGTTGGTTTGCCATTTACACTGTGTGTCTGTGTGCTGCTATTGTTATATGTGACGTAGATGGCCTCCTTCACCCCCCTCTCAAACCAGCGTTCCTCCCTATCAAGGATGTGGCCATCTACGTGAAGAGGGAGCGACCCTCGTTGAATAGGGGGGGTGGCCTGAGAGTACACCTATCTGCGTCTTACAATGCCGTGATCGCGAACATTCCCCAATCCTCTGTGAATGGTGCCCATTGTCACTGAATGTGCAGTTGATCACCCAACTTGCATGTGAAACCAGCCTACTGTTGTGTGGGATCAAAGTACCGTTTATAACGAGGGGGATGTTTGCCTTCAGCTCAGACTGAAGAAGTCACCTGGTGAGTGACGAAACGTTTCTGAAATGAACCTCTGATCCAGCTGAACAAATTCACCTCTTTTGTGATTTCCCTACCTGGATTATTGAGCATGCATCAAGACATACCTGGATTATTGAGCATGCATCAAGAGAGCAAATCAAAGATTGACTATTGACAGGATGGTTTCTCCTCCTTGAATAGGAGTGTATGATGATCCTGGCAGACCTCGAACAATTGAGCTAAGTTAAACTCATTGTGATTTCAAATAGCACATGCAGAGTTAGGAGCGGCATGGCTCAGTGGGTAGAGCAGTCGCCTGGCAATTGGAAGGTTGCAGCTTCGATCCCCGCACCTACATAGAAGCGTGTTGAGGTGTCCTTTAGCAAAACTGTTCCCCAGACGGTTCTGCCCTGTGATAGACTGGTGACCTATACAGGGTGTACCCCGCCTTTCGCCCAACGAGAACGGAGATAGGCTCCTGTTCCCCCGCGACCCGAATTCAGAAGAGTGGTTGATGATGGATGGACATGTAGACTTAAAGATATCGATGAGTTTGTCTGACCCCCTGTAAGTAGGACACCAAAACAATCTGGAAATCAGGCTTTCCTACAAAGGATATTTCTTTTCTTTTTCATTGCATCCTGGGTCTTTTTATAGTTTTTTTAACAGTTCATTTTGATTATAACATTTTACTCACTGGTGACATTATAGAGATACTGGACACGGCTCCACTGCTAGACACATCTTTACAATGGCATCTTTTGGGGCAACTGAACAGTTTTAAACCCATCTGTTGAAAAATAAAAAGGAAGAAAAATACCTGGTCCTGCAGAATAAGAAACCTTTTCCATAAAGTAAGAAGAAGCTTTATTAATTTCCCATTGTACATACATGAAATGAAATGTGTTCTCTGCATTTTACCCATACCGATTCTATTTGTATAGGCGCTTTGAGCAGCTGCTGTGTCTGGGGAGAAGCTCCAGTTCTTTTGTCTTATTGCCTTTTTCAGGGAGAGGGACAGGCAGGAGTATTAACCCTAACATGCATGTCTTTTAGATGGTTGGAGGAAACCCATGCAGATTTGGCAAGAACAGGAATATTCCACACAGAGAGGGCTTCAGATGCCCTGGGATTAAAATCCAGGACCTCCTTGTTGTGACGCCAAAATGCTAACCACTCTGCCACTGTTACTTGTCTATTGGACTGGCAGGGTAGTTAATGGATAGCTGATATGGCAAATGAAACCATTAATAATATTTCTACCATATTATTCCCACAAGGAGAAATTTACGTATCTGCATTTAACCTATGCTATTGTATAGGAACAGTGAGCGGCCCCCATGTGGCGCTCGGGTAGTAGTTAGGAATTCCGTGTCTTGCTCAAGTGTTTTGCATGCTCAATAATCCAGGTAAGGGAATCAAAATCGACCCTGTGCCACGAAGTACGTCCCTAATGACTCGGCGGCCGGGGAGGGGAGCAGCAGTTTGTCAAAGCTAGGAAGCCTCCCGAACAGTACACCGGCCAATTGAATGGAGAATTACCACTGGTTTACGCGTAAACCAGTGGTAATTCTGTATAAATCGGGATTTCCGGAATAGTTGAGATGCGTATTTTTCTAACATGGCAACTCAGCTGCTTTCAAACCGCAAAACACACTGCGCCCAGCGTTGGTCAACCTCAAAGAGCGGGTCCACCTGCACAGAGTCATAGTGTATGCTGCTAAATGCCAAGAGGATTGCACAGTGATTTCTACAGCAATGAAACCAAACAGACACTGGCCAAAAGAATGGGACAGCACAGAAAAATCCACACATCGGTCAAGGAGTCTGCAGTCCACACCCATCTACAGCCTAGTGGCCACTCATTCCAAGATGGGGATGTTCACATACTTGATAAAGAGAAACGATGGTTTGAAAGGGGTGTTGGAGGACATCGATATAAAAGGGAACAACCATCCTCGAAAAATTGAACCATACATTTGATTACGAGATGACCCCCCCCCTACCTACAGAGCTATGTTAAATGTACTAGTTTTTATACAGCATTTTTCGACTCTAGCAATCACACAAAGCACTTGACAATGAATGCCTCACATGTACCATGCCCTGCCACAGGATAAAACATGTGCAATGCCTGACATCCAGGAGTGGGCTCTACCGCTGAGCCACCATGGATCATGGACCAACATTGTAATGGACCATTGTTGATGATAATCATAACAATATGGATTACTCATCACAAGTTTTAACTTGCACTTTCGTTTTCACATCCAGATACAGTTGTAATCAAAATAATTCAAACCCCACTGCAAATCAGGTTTATTCATCAAATATACATACTAGTAGCTATTTACAAAACAAATCAAATAAGAACATTTTAAATAGCTCAAAATGCTGCTTTTAATGACTACTGCAGTCCCAAAATGATTCAACCCCCTCATGACAAACATCTTTAGTACTTGGTAGAGCATCCTTTAGCTGTTATGACCTGCTGCTAATGTGATGCATAGCCAGACACCAACTTCTGGCAGTGTTCCTGGGAATCTTAGCCCATTCCTCATGGACAAAGGCCTCCAGCTCACTGACACTCTTGGGTTTGTGTGCTGCAACCACCTTTTTAGAATCCCACCAAAGATTTTCAATGGGGTTCAAGTCAGGTGACTGTGATGGCCACTCTAGTATCTTCCAGGACTTCTTCTGAAACCAAGCCTCAGTGGACTTTGAGGTATGCTTAGGATCATTGTCCTGCTGGAAGGTCCAGTGAGGCCCAACCGTCAGTTTCCTCACAGATGGCAGGACATTTTCTCCCAGGATTTCCTGATACTTGATTGAATCCATCTTGTCCTCCACACGCTGCAGGTTTCCAGTGCCAGAGAAAGTGAAGCAGCCCCAGAGCATCACTGAACCACCATCATGCTTCACTGTAGGCAGGGTGTTCTTTTCAGCTTATGCTTCATTCTTCATCCTCCAGATGTACCACTGATCCAGAGGCCCACAAAGTTCCAGTTTTGTTTCAGCACTCCACAAAACAGAATCCCAAAACCTCTTTGGCTTATTTATAGAGTTCAGAGCAAATTGGAGCCGACTTTTCTTGACACTTTGAAACAAAATTGGAACTTTTTTGGGCCTATGGATCAGCGGTACATCTGGAGGAAGAAGAATGAAGCATAAAGTATACACTACACTTTAAGCTATTCAAAATGTTCTGGTTTGATTTTTTTTGGAAACAGCTGCTAGTTTGTATATATTTGACTAATAAACCTGATTTGCAGTGGGGGTTTAATAATGTTGATTGCAACTGTATGTGTCTTGATGCATACTTCACCTTTTTGTGACTCCAGATATGTGGTTAGGATATCTGGCTTGAACTGTTGAAAGATGTCTATAGTTTGTGTTTTGTTGCCCCATAAGACACCATTACAAAGTAGTCCAGTGATTGTCCCTTAACAAAACTCTCCACAATGAAGCTAGCGACTAAACTTATGTTATACCCTATTAGTACAATGGGAACACTCCCCCAAAATCATAAAGAAATCTATTTACCCTTTAATAGCGCAAACGCTCATATCAAAGAATTATATCATATACCCTCACTCAATGAATTGGATGCACACATTGGCAGTGATCAGCAAGGTTGTCCAAAGTGCCACAATCTTTACTGAATCTGTCCACACCAATCCATTTGGTCACAAAAGGATCTGGGGCTTTGCAATGGTATATCTCAGACATCTTCATCTAAGAGGAATGAGCAGGTTAGTGCCTGACCCAAGATATAGGTACCCAGTGGGGCTCGACCTGCACTCTTTCCAGTACTGCCTGGAGCTCCACTAAGGCGCTAACTAGGTCTTCCTTCACCAGCTTGTAATCCACCCAGTGGCCATAGTGCTCATCCATCTGCTCAGCTGACTGCCTCATTTCTTGCAGGTCTTCCTCCTGGTCAGCATATGCAGGGAGAGATAGTAATTTTGAACATGGTTAAAGTGTTAATGTAATGAAAATAAATGAAATAAAATGAGCTTAGCAAAAATTTAAACACATCAATTATTTCAATAGTTTAATAAAACAGGCTCATAAATGGAAACAAGGGCCATGGTAGCTCAGTGGTTAGCATGCTCACTTCAGGAACTGACAAGCCTGAGGCAGCAGGTTCAAATCCACCATGAAGGGCATTTGTTCTTAATCCCTAAAGCTCCGTCTAAATCTGCCCCCCCCATCATGCAGACTAATCATGACATGTTAAAATGGATCAGGGTTGATAAATGGAAACATCAGTTGAAAAACACAAAAGAGGTGAATCTGTTCAGCTGGATCAGAGGTTCATTTCAGAAACGTTTCGTCACTCACCAGGTGACTTCTCACCAGGTGACTGAAGAAGTCACCTGGTAAGTGACGAAACGTTTCTGAAATGAACCTCTGATCCAGCTGAACAGATTCACTTCTTTTGTGATTTCCCTACCTGGATTGTTGAGCATGCATCAAGACATGAGTTGAAAAACCATTTATTGGATACTTATCTATACATTCAACATCGTTTCAGCAACCAAATTTGGTCAGACACCCCCAAAACAAGATGGGGTCATGGAAAAGAAGTGCAGGTCAGTCTCCGGTGTGACCATTATGCACTTCATATGGCACAAAAAATATCCTTTGCATAGAATTGATTTGGTTTGGATATTTTTATTTTTGTTGATTCTCTTATCAGTCCCAGAAGGGGAAATTTGGAATTCTCAGCATTTGACCCATCCTATGGTATAGGAGCAGTGAGCTGCTACCATATAGCACTCGGGAAGCACTTAGGGGTTCAGTGTCTTGCTCCAGGACACCTCAACATGCTTTGTGCAGGACCCAGGACCAAACCTGCAACTTGCAAACCTGCAAGCTGTAACCAATTGCCTGATGACCACTCTACCCACTGAGCTATGTCTAACGCTAACCCTTACCCCAGGTTATTTATTTTGGCTTGTGGAAAGTTGCCCTTCTCTTTAATAGCTGGGCAAAGTTATTTGATATCAGTGGGAACTAGTAAATACTATTATGTGCACCTGTCCAGAATATTTCAAGCATGTTCAATGGTGAGTATCTATGGGAGAACTGGGACATTTTCTGCTGCCAGATGTTCAACAGAGATCTTTGCCACATGTGCCCATGTATTATCATGCTGAAACAAGAGTTGATAGTGGAGGATGACTGGCTTTACAATGGGCATCAGGATCTGTGTATTAAAATTTTCATCAACAAATTGTTGCGGTGTTCTTTGTCCCTAAGATATGCCTAGCCATAAAAAAAAACACATCAACTCCATGGGCCACTTAAAACAACATTGGCATCAGCAAGTCACTCATCCTCATGGCCCCACACAAACCGCCTTCCATTTGTCGGACACAGCTGAAACAGGCATTCGTCACTGAGGAGGACCCTTTGACTCAGAATGGTTAAGGTGCCATACATCTTTCTTGGTTAGACCCTAGTTTGGGCATAGCAGTATGCAAAATAATCTCCCCGAGACAGTTTCTGAAACTTTGATAATAGTTTCTTTATGTATGCTCCATAATACAGGTAAGAATATCCTAAAAAAGGTGAATTGGTTCATCTGGACAGAAGGCTTGTTGAAAGAAATGTTTCATTACTCATAGAAGTGACATCTTCAGTCTAAGCGGACAGCTTATAAATCCTTAAAAACAATATAGTTGCTTAATGACCAAAATCAACAATGGTGCGAAGGGAATTGCATCCAGATCAATGCGGGTAAACCAAAGTAATTGTGGTGGATTTCCACAGGTGAACACACTCCCAACTGACAACGGTGAACATTCAGGGGATAGACATTGAGATGGCTACATCTTAGAAGTACCTGGTGTTCACCTGAACAAGAAATTGGACTAGACCACTCAAAAGTACTTTTCGTGGTGGCACAAACCATCTTTTAAAGAGTGGTCTGCTGGTGCAGCAGCATCTCAGCTCCGGATAGGAAGAGACTCAATAAACTGATCAGGAGAGCTAGCTCTGATCTGGAATGCCCCGTCAACATTATGGATAGGATGGGAGAAAGGAGAATGATGGCTAAGCTGTCATCCATGATAGACTGGATCTCACCCCATGCAGGACTCCCTTGCTGCCCCGGAGAGCTCCTTCAAGTCAAGTCAAGTCAATTTTATTTGTATAGCGCCAAATCACAACAAAAGTTATCTCATGAAACTTTACATATAGAGCAGGTAAAAGACCAAGCTCTTTGCGAAACCACAGTGACAGGTTGCTGCATCAAAAGTCCTTCCTGCAGTTGTCAGACTCTATAATTAGCAATGCTCTCCCAGTAGACCACACACACACATCAAGACTCACAAATGGATATGATATCATTCAGAATTTCATTTCAATTTGCAATAACATTTCTGTATGCAATTTAGACTCTTTCAATTTCTAACAAAATACATTTCTTGTGACCTGTCCATTTTAATAAACAGTATTTCTGCCTTTGTTGGCCAGAGGGATGATGATGTTTTTGTCCTTATAGAGAGTAATGAGTGCCTTCTTCTCATCTCTGGTGAAACTGAACAACAGCAGCTTCGCATTGCTAAGGCAGGCTGAAACTTCCATGCACAATTACTCTTTGAGGCCCATGATATTGCTGTCACGGATCACTGATTCCATTAATGTGATCAGTTACACTATTGAGACAGATACTGCAGGAAGGAGTATGGATTTGTTATAGGTTCCCCAGTTTAATCTCCATGGCCAACCTCTATATGGAGGGAGTGGAAAAGAGGACTCTGATGTACTATGCAGGGACACCACCTAGCCATTGGTTCAGAGTAGTGGATGACACCTGGGTTAAAATTAGATCTCAGGTAGTACCACATTTCACTTACCACATTAATTTGGTGGATTACCACATTAAATTCACCAGGGATGATGTGAAAAATGACAAGTTGGGCTTCTTAGACTGTGAACTTGAAATTGGTGATGGGGACATTTTATTGTTGATGTATACTGTAAACCCACACAGTCTAATCAGTACTTATGGTTTGACTGGTCCCATATGTGAAATATATAAATGATTCCCTCATCAGTCCCGCAAGGGGAAATTTGGATTTCTCTGCATTTTTGACCCAACCTATTTTATAGGAGCAGTGAGCTGCCAACATATGGCGCTCAGGGAGCAGTTAGGGGTTCAGTGTCTTGCTCAAGGACACCTCGACATGCTGTATGCAAGACCAGGGGTCAATCCTGCAACCTTCTGATTGCCAAATGATCGCTCTACCCACTGAGCTATGCAGCCCCTTGTGTTGGCCCGTGAATTGACCCATGAATTGCCCATTTACTGAAGTTTTAATAGTAATTTGTTCTATTCACAGAGGATTGGGGAATATTTGGTATCACAGTATTGTGAATAGTATACATTACCAATGAAACTTCAGTTAATGGCTAATTTACATATGAAACCATCAATAGTGGAATTTGTAACTGTACTATTTATAAGGGTGAGAGTGTCTCTAGTTAGTTTAGACTGAAGATGTCACCTGTATGAGTAATGAAACTTTTCTTTCAAAATAACCTGATTCACCTTTCATCATGAGTTTGATCAGAAAGGATTCAGTTGTGGAAACCAAGTGAGTCATCAACTATGTGTGTAGCTGGTTTCAGACAATCCCACAGGTGCAGAAGCCTAGTAGTGGTCCTGGGATGGGCTGGTGTGGTGGTGTCCATAGTTTTACGTCCAGTTACCTGTACTGTCAAAACCTTTGGAATGACTCGGAGATAACTAATGATAGAGAAATAGACAATCAGTATTCTGTCATCAGCTCTAAGTGGACACACCAGTAATCAGCATGTCAATTGCATGAACTCTCAATATCTGTGGTATCTAGCATAGTTTGAAACAAAAATTCCCCATTTTAGAGTGTCCTTTTATTCACCCCATCATTCCTTGAGTGATGATCATGCTGTTTAATCAGCATGTTGATGTATTGGTGAGATAGATGGATTACGATGGCACAGAGGAAACATGATAAAATATGATGAAACGTAATCAAATTTTTGTGCAAATACTGAGATTTGTTGTCTAAAGCATATAAAAAAATGTAATAAATCACTCAAATTCATGAAAAATGGAAGCAAAACAAAAGGGTTGTGTTTACATTTTTGCTCAGTGGACATAATGTCAACTGAGGGGGGCAGTTAAACTCTGTAACATTCAAAATCAATTGTCAAGTACTCTGAGTTCTTGAAAAGTTTTAAAAGGTCAGTTTTATGTGACATGATTAGTCACCATGTTGTGGGGTTTGACATAGACTTAGATGGAGCTTGTGGGATCAAGGCCAGATAACATTCCTGATACAGCACGATAGACTCACACCCACTGCCTCTAGTTGCTCAGTTCCCAAAGCACATGCTCTCTACCCATTGAGCTACCCCAGAGTTCTTGAAAAGTTTAAATGTGGAATTCATATCAACCTATTTTCGGGAGCTAATTCAAATTAGGGAGCACATGGCTCAGTGGGTAGAGAGGTTGCCTGGCGATCGGAAGGTTGCAGGTTTGATCCCCGCACCTGCAGAGAAGTGTGTCAAGGTGTCACGTGAGAAAGACACTGTTCCCCTAACTGCTCTGCCCTGTGATAGACCAGCGACGTATACAGGGTATACCCCATCCTTTGCCCAATTAGAATGGAGATAGGCTCCAGTTCCCCCATGACACGATTTCAGATAAGTGGTTGATGATGGATGGATCGATGGATAATTCAAATTAGGAATCAATAGAACTGTAGAGCAAGTACTATAATGATTTATGAATATTAGCAGTCATTCACTGAAACTAATCCAGTATAAATGCTATTTGAGGTCAGTCCCAACGGCAAAGCTGACCCTAACCCTGCTTTGAAGGCCAAGACATTTGAGCTGGGCATTATATCAATATAATGGTATTATTATATTAGACTAAATATTATCTAGGATCTTGTTCATCATAACATCATGATCGATCTTATGTGTCTTAAAAGGCTTGCTGCATTTAAGAAATTAAATGAGCAAGGAATATCTCTGCCTGATTGGTCATCATATCATATTACAAATGACTGTTTCTAAACACTTTTTTCATAAAAGCACCAATAGTTATGTCCCAAAATAGTATCCCCTTATCAACATCGTGGTACACAGTCAAAAATGTTATACTTGATTAGGTCTATATCTCAGAGGGCTACATGAAAGTAAAAAGCATTGCAGAGAGATACTGGTGTTGTGTTGATAGCACATGGACTCACTGTGATGCCCACACTAAGTGAGGAAGAAGAGCCGAGTTGTTTGCAGTGACTCTCATGGATCCGTGGCCTCACAAATATAACAAATGGTTTGAATTCAGCAGTGCGTAGTGTCTTCAGCACCTGATCGGATGGCAAATGTGACCATCAATAATTACATTGCATTGCATTACAGGCATTTAGCAGACGCTCTTATCCATAATAATCTATACCACTCAGTGGAACAAAATATGGTTTTAAAAGATAAGAATTCTGAGGATGAAAGTTAAACATGTTCATTTTTTCTCTCTGTTCACCATGCTACTCAAACATGCATGCTATAAGATGTTAAATGTTTAGATGTAATTTGATTGGCGCAGTCTAACCTCCATAGTACTGTTTCATTATCTGTGAGGTATGTCATCCTTGCACCATAAGTGCTAGTATTCTTTGTAAAACTGATTTTGTCAACAGTATTCTGGCCCTAATTTTAATGAGAGAATTCTCTTTTTCTGCTCATGCTATTTTGAAACTAAAGTGGTTACTTTGTTAGCAATACCACAAGATGATTAAAATACTAACCTCTGGTTGTATATCCACCAAACACACTTTGTTTCGATTTAATACACTGCGAATTGACTCCAGACTGGTGCCATATAGGTTATCCTTATACTCCCCATACTCAATGAATCTGCAGAAATAAAATCAATCATGACTTCTTCAGACAAAGAAGTCCATTTTAATCATTCAGTTAAAGGCAATTTCTCTTTCCTATCCTGTTATCATTGGAGCATACTTTGATGTCTCAGTTAACAATTAAGGTTTTTAGACTTACAGTGGCTCTAGAAAGTTTGTGAACCCTTTAGAACTTTCTATATTTCTGCATCAACGAGACCTAAGATTGAGAAAATCTCTATCAAAGTACTAAATCTAAATAAAGCAAACCCAATTACACAAAAACATTGCAATGTTTCAATCATTTATTGAGCACAATGATTCAAGAGTAAATGTCTTCGTTAGAGAACGTATGTGATTCTCTGGGATTATGGTAAATGGCAAAAGGAGTTGTTCTTATATAACGCTTTTCTAGTCTAGCAGCCATTTAAAGTGTTTTACGGTGAATGCCTCACAGCCACCATGGTGTGATACAAACCTACTACTACTGACTTCCAGGCACATTCTCTACCATTGAGGTAAGTTCATCTAAAAGGGTAATTGGTCATGTGTTTTGTTTAATGGCATAACAATCAGGTATAATCTAGCAGGCCCTGCCCTATTGGGACAACATAAACCTGAGTCTTGAGTCTTGCATAAATTTGAGTTAAAGTCTAGTCTTTCCCCTCACAAGATTGTGGATGTCTTGATGTATGCTCAATAATCCACATAAAAGAATCATAAACAAGGTAAATTGGTTCAAATGGATAAGAGTTGTATTCATGTAACTAGTAACTGGACTTGTTCTTATATAGTTCCTATGTATATATTCAGAAACGTTTCGTCACTCAAACGAGTGACATCTTCAGCCTGAGCTGACTGCAAGCATCCCCCCTTATAAACAATGCAGTTGCATGACAAACAACAAATGCTGGGTTCAAATGCAAATTTGGTCATTGACTAAACATTCAGTTGTGATTACCCCTAAATTTGAATAAACTTCTTATCCAGTTGAACCAATTCAGGTTCGTAGATATTTACCTTGCCTCGATCAAAATATTTTTTAGGGCCTTGGAGAAAAAGTTGGTGATCTTCACTATGGAAGAAAAGGTTAAAAAAAACTTACATCATTAAGAATTTAAGCCCCACCAATCCAGTCAGGCAGCTTGTGTACAAATGGAGTGACGAAATACTTCGTCACTCAAACAGAAGTCACCTGTTTGAGTGTTGAAACGTTTCTGAATAAACTTCTGATCCAGTTGAACCGATTCATGTCTTTTTGTGATATACATATGGAAGAAATTCAACGTCACTGTTACTCTGCCTAGGAGGGGTTGTCCAATGAAAAATCACTTAAACAGCAGGGTGTATAATATTCTAGGAGGTCACAAAGAACTCTGGGGTAAACTATAAGGATCTACAGGCCTCTCTTGCCTTGTGTAAGCTCAGTGTTTGAGTCCATTATTAGGCAACTTCTGAACAAGAATTGTGTAGATGGCAGGATACCAAGGAGGAAGGTGCTCCTCCAATGAGAACATTGCGGCCTGTCCAAAGTTTGCTAAGGACCACATGGATGAGCCAGATGTCTATTAAAAGAATGTTGTGTGGACAGATCAGTCCAAAATAGAAGTTTTTGGTTTAAACAAGAGTAATCATATTTGGCAAAAAACACTACATTAAACATAGGAACCTCATCCCATCAAATCAATAAAAAATATAAATAAATAAAAACAAAAACTGAACCATCGTTGTGAAAGAATGATGGCTTGGGTTTGCTTTGGTGCCTCTGGACCAGGACTGCTTTCCATTATTGACAGAATTTTGAATTCTGGGTTGTACCACCAAATTCTACAGGGGAATGTCAACGTGTCACTCCATAAACTGAAGCTCAGCAAAAATGTAGTCATGCAGCGAAATAAAAACCCTAAACACCCAAGTTGGTCTACCAATGAACATTAAATCAGAAGAAATTTAATGCTTTTTAATGGCTGTTTTGAATGGCTTGGAATAATGGCCACCATTCTTCCAAGCCAATGTGAAGGTCTAATCTAAGCATTACTATAGATGTTTGGTTGAAGTTGTTGTGCCTTAAGATAAGATAAAATATTCCTTTATCAATCCCACAGGGGGATATTTGAGGTGTAACAGCAAAAAAATGGAGAGCAAAACCAGAGCTGCATTAAAATTTGAACAGGCATAGTAGCAATATGAACAAGGAGAAAGCATTACAAAATATGAACAGTATATACAGTATGAAAATAAAAAAGGGCATCACAACAGTTAGTGAATGCAAAGAGTCAGAAACTTTTTCTAACAAATGTATTTATTGTTGGAGAATTTTTCTCATTAAGTAAATCAAGTGTACGTAAGTTTTTGTGCTTGTTTAATGGGTTCTATTTATCCAGTTTTAGGACTTGGATGGATATCTATAGTTTAAGATTATGCAGAAATAGAAACTATTTTAAAAGGTTAACAAACTGTAGTGCCACTATTATTGTTAAATATTTGTAATTCAAGTGACATGAATTGGTGCAACAGTCTTACTATGTTGGCCTGAACACTTCATTTGATTCACTTCTACATCTGCTTCACATATTGCATGAACACTCACTTATTATTCTGGATATCTGCCTCAAACGTGGCCCTAGTGATGAAGTGGTACTCCACTCCTTCCCTCTCGTGACTCTTCCTGGCCCTGGTGGTGTCTGTGGATCACAGCATTCCCACCCAGTTGGGTAGAGAAGAGATTAAGGGGAAAAATAATCACTGAATGTTTGTAGGTATTTGAATCCAGGTGCATCAGTACATGTTGAATGTGTGCTCATGTGTATAAATGTAGCTTGAGATAAATTTCTAACCCTGATCTCAAGCATTTGTATTATATGAAAGGTTTCTCTAAGTGTCCAAATGAACTGTTCAACTTTTTTGTGATTTCTTAAGTTGAATTATTGGGCAAGCATAAAGACATTTGTGGTGTATGCTTTGTTGGTGGCTGTCCTGAATGCAAAGGCAAAGCATCAATTGATTGACTTGGTGTAAATTTTGAATTGGCCTCTTAATGAGGACTTTCATAATAATTTATGTATGATATGCACCACAATGAGTGCTACACCAACTGTTTTTTTGGGGGGGTGGATAAGGCAGTTCTTTAAATACCAACTATGTGTAAACATGTGTGAGTGAGTTCTGTGACATCAACATTTTAGGCAACAGGTTTTTTTTCTTTGACCATTCATCAGAGCTATGAGTAATATATATCAAAAAAGCACTTATCCAAGAATAGATGTTCATTGATTTACTAGAAGAAACAGCTATTTTACTAGATAAAGGAGAGTCTAAAAGACAAGACTCACGAGGAACAGCGACGCCATACTGCTGAGGGTTCTCAGCAATCATCTTCTGTTTGAGCTCGTTGATCCTGGCCCCTAAGGAACCTATGAAAACAGACAAACAGAATATGTCCTGTGAAACCAGTTCAAATGGATATTAATGTCCCCAATAAAGAAATTCGTCTTACTAGGGGAAATTCTCTACTGTAACCAGACTCAATAAATCAGCCAACATTTCACTCTAGTCTGCAACCGTGGAGAGAGATGAGAGGTGTAGGATAAGTGGGAAGCCTTGGTCAGCATGAAACATGTCTATTTTGACCATGAAAATGGGGAATCCCTTCATTTGGACGTGAAGTTTCATTGAGAGAAACATTTCATCACCGATATAAGCAACATCTTCTGTCTGAGCTGACTGCATGGACCCCCCCCTTATGAACAAGAGTTGCATGTCAACCAAAACAAAGGACAGTTTCCTTTGCTAGATGGCTATTGACAGGAAATGTATTGGTAATATGCACTGTTCACGGAGGATTGGAGAAGAGTTACGATGACAGCATTGTAAGATGATGACAGATGTAATCATAGCACCCTATTTTGTTTATGGATGGTCATTCCCTCTTTACATAGATGGTCTTGTTAACCCCTTTCAAACAAGTGTTCCTCCCTATGAAGGATGTGTTCATCTGGATACTTGAAAGAGTGTCCACTGGGTTGTTGACGGGTATAGATTGCAGAGTCCTGGCCTGATGCACTGGCTCTTCTGTGATGTCCCATCCTCTTGGACAGTGTCTGTTTGGTTTCCCTGATGTATAAGTCATGACAATCCTCCCAGCACTGAACACAATGCACTACATTTCTCTGTTTGTGCTGGGGACCAGATCCTTGGTGTGAAATAACTATTGGTGAAGCATGAGTTGGGGTTTGAAAGCCACTGAGATGCGATGTTTGAGAAATACATACCTCAACTGTTCTGAAATTCCTGCCACATACAGAATCGCCACTGGGGCATTTATGACAAGGATTCCAAAACATAAAAAACTTCAAGGCCAAAAATCAACACATCTCAAACACAGCTACACCCTCCAAGAAAGAGTCCATTCCTTTTATGCCAGGTTTGTTCCCCCTGCTAGACCACCCACCATAACCTTTCCAAATCCCTAACTCAGCTGACAATAATCCCCCTCAACCACCACTTGCTCCCTGCATTGCCCCAGCACTTACCTCCTCCCCATGGCCCTCCTCTACTACCACTGAAAACCAGGTTTACCCCTTCTCTGTCACTGAGGTTGAGGTTTGCCGCACATTCATGCATATCAATTCATGGACCCAAGGCGGTCTGTCCAGATAGCATCCCTGGTTGCGTCACTAAGGTCTGTGCTCACCAGCTAGTGGGAGTATTCATGGACTTATTTAACCTGTTAATTTCCCTTCAGAGTGTACCCATCTGCTTCAAATCCACCACCATTGTCCCCATTCCCAAACAATAGAAAGTTACCACTCGCAATTACTGGCACCCTATTACCCTTACCTCCGAGGCCAGCAAGTGTTTTGAGAAGCTGTTTAAATCCCTCAACTTGACCCCTGCAATTTGCATACTGTCCAAAAGAGCCACAGAGGACACCATCACCCAGGTCCTACACACCAACCTCTCCCACCTGGAAGGGAGGGACACTTATGTGAGGATGCTTTTTGTGGTCATCAGGGCTGTTGTATTTATAGGGCCCTAGGTCAAGTAAGGCAAAACCATAATATTAAAGATACTGCACTTGAAGGGGTTAACCACAAAGTCACATTGTTTGCTGACGATGTGCTGATGGCCCTGAGTAGTCCTGAGAGGTCATTTCCAGAATTGATGACAACACTAGGTGTTTTTGATCATTTATCAGGATATAAAGTGAATACTACTAAAACTCATGTGGTGACTCTCAACTTTACACCCTCCTCAAATTTACAGGAGAAATTTAAGTTGAACCGGTCGGCTGAGGGAAAAAATATTTAGGAATCTATCTACAGGCTAGTGGGCACTCATTCAAAATGAGGATGTTCACATCCTTGATAGGGAGGAACGCTGGTTTGAGAGGGGGGTGAAGAAGGCCATTTATGTGAAGGGGGAACGACCGTCTTTGAATAGGGGGAGAGGCCTGAGAGTACACCTATCGGCGTCTTACAATGCCGTGATCGCGAACATTCCCCAATCCTCTGTGAATGGTGCCCATTGTCACTGAATGTGCAGTTGATCACCCAACTCTCATATGAAAACCAGCCTATTGTTGTGTGGCATCAAGGTACTGTTTATAAGGAGGGGGATGTTTGCCTTCAGCTCAGACTGAAGAAGTCACCTGGTGAGTGACGAAACGTTTCTTAATAAACTTCTGATCTAGTTGAACTGATTCACCTCTTTTTTGTGGTATTTTGTCGCTTGGGTGAAATTATATATATGTGGCGAAATGGAAGGAGATTGAGTTGGGTCTAATAAAGCCAACTCCTATTCAAGCAATTATGTCAGATAATGGTCTGATGTCTCATATGGAAAAGATAGGGAACCACTGGCTAAACCACACCTTAGGAGTAAGGCAGGAGGTGATGAGAACATTAGAGACAAGTCAGATGCTTAAAATGTTTGCATATGATACCGCATTTACTCCCAATAGGGCAGACAGGAGGTTTAAAGCATGGATAATAAAGGGTCTTACATCCTATATTTCATTTCTTGATAACCACTCTGTAGCATGCTTTACATCACTACAGGACAGATATGGCTTAGAGCGGGTCAAATTCCACAGGTATCCTCAGAAAGGATCATAGATTGAACATGAATGTAAATTGACTGGCTTTTTGAATGTTGAACTTGTTTTTTTTTCCATTGTAAAGCCTGCCTTCTCATCCATCCATCCATCCATCCATTGTCAACCGCTTATCCGAAATTGGGTCGCGGGGGAACTGGAGCCTATCTCCATTCTCATTAGGTGAAAGGTGGGGTACACCCTGTATAGGTCACCAGTCTATCACAGGACAGAGCAGTTAAGGGGAACAGTGTCTTGCTCAAGGACACCTCGACACGCTTCTATGTAGGTGCGCGAATCGAACCTGCAACCTTTGGATCGCCAGGTGACCTCTCTACTCACTGAGCCATGCCGCCCCTCCTTCTCATCCATCCCTACCAAATATTTATTCAAGTGGTAGTCTGTTCTATCCCTCATAAAAAATAATGATACTGTATATGTAAAAGAGAAATGGGAAAGGGAGGCAGGGGTTGAAATAACTGAGGAGGCCTAGGAGGAGATATTGAACTTTCAATGTACATCAACCAGTTCCATGGACTGGAGAGAACATTGCTGGAAGAATATCATCAGATACTTTAAGACACTATACCAGGAGAAATACGAAGCCCCTAACTTAACCTGTTGGAGACAATGTGGCTCTGTGACAGCCAATCATTTCCATGTTTTCTGGGATTGCCCCAAGTTGAACAGCGCTTGGGAGGAGGTTCAGTCAATTTTTGACTTAGTGTACCATACTCAAACACCCTTGTCTTTTGTTACTTTTTACTTGGGTCATGTTGATTTTTTGGAAAGCAGTGGTGACAAAGTTAATGCAGAATCTCTTGGTGGCTAGTAAAAAAGAAATAACTAGAAGGTGGATGACTCCATTAACACCCACAGGTATGATTGGTATGGAATTATCTTAGACATATACAATATGGAGAAATTAAAATATTCGTTAAGGACCCAATAACAGAGATTTTACCAAATCTGGTCACTTTCATAGCCCCAACAAGAGTACACTTTGTATAACCTATTAATGTTGATTATTTACTACTTTTACGTACATACTAGCCTGGAATTCTGGGACAGTGCCTAAAGAGTGGCAAACAGGGGTGGTGGTCCTAGTGTTCAGACAGGGGTGGTGGTCCCAGTGTTCAAAAAAGTGGATCAGATGGTGTGTGCTAATTATAGAGGTATCACTTTACTCAGCCTCCCTGGAAAGGTCTACTCTAAGGTGCTGGAAAGGAGAGTCAGGCCAATAGTAGAACCACAGATTAATGAGGAACAATGTGGACTCCGTTCTGGTTGTGGAGCAACAGACCAGCTCTTTCCGCTTGCAAGGATCCTGGAGGGGGCCTGGGAGTATGTCCATCCAGTCTACATGTGTTTTGTAGATCTGGAGAAGGCTTATGACCGAGTCCCCCGGGATATAATGTGGGAAGTTCTTAGGGAGTATAAGATAAGAGGGTCACTACTCAGGGCCATCCAATCTCTCTATGCCCAAAGTGAGAGTTGTGTCAGAGTTCTGGGTAGTAAGTCAGACTCTTTCCCAGTAGGGGTTGGTCTCCGTCAGGGTTGCTCCTTATCACCTATCCTGTTTGTGATCTTCATGGACAGGATCTCCAGGCGTAGTCATGGAAGAGAGGGGTTACAATTCGGTGAATTTATGATTAAATCACTGCTTTTTGATGATGTGGTTTTGTTGACATCATCAGTCTCTGACCTCCAACACTCACTGGATCGGTTCACAGCTGAGTGTGAAGCAGCTGGAATGAGGATTAGTACCTCTAAATCTGAGACCATGGTTCTAAGCAGGACACCAG
>OMLC01047070.1:16251-34977 GCA_900302585.1 Regalecus glesne | reverse complement strand
TGACTGTCCCTCATCTTCTGGCAGGCAGCCTATAGGCTGCTGCTAACCTACAGCTGTCTAGCTCCTCCCCTAGTAGGACTGGTAGTTTCTCCTCATCCAGTCATTGAAGGAAACCTTTTCTTTGTTGTTGCAATAGTTGAAACCTGTTTCTCTCAGGTGTGTGTATTGTTCACATGTGGTGAGGAAGTGTAGCTCTGTCTCAGGCTCACTGAGGGGGCAGTGGGAGCACAGCCTTTGTTCTGCAGGCAGACAGGTTTGCCTGTGTCTCCCCTTCTCAATAGCAAGGCTGTGCTCACTCAGTGTGGACTTTGTCAGGGTTCTTCTTAGTTGGTGATCAGTCACCATGCTCACATCATCTGCTATGGTGTCCTGTGGATTTAGAGTCAGACAGCATTGCATTGTGGTCTGTGTTTGTGTTTGTGTTGGCCAATAGGTGAGCTGGTTTAGTTTGAACTGTGTTGTGATGTGTTGGAGTCTGATTGGTGGTGTGTTGTGTCCCTGAGCTGTGTTCATAGAGCAGGTCTGTGCTCTCAGCATCAGGACCAGTTGGGTAAGGGTAGCAGATCCATGCTCTGTTGTAGGCCGTCTGCTGTGGGAGACAGCAGAACCAGGTCATCTACATAAAGTAGGCCTTTCACCTCCTGATGGAGGAGACTTACACCAGGGACAGAGGACTTCTCTAGTCTAGTAGACAATTCATTATTATAGATATTGAAGAGTGCAGGACTGAGATTACATCCTGACCAACACCTCAGTCTTGGGTAAAGAATTTTGTTTTATTTCCAGTGTTAATGCAGCACATTTTTCCAGAATACATTGTTTTAATAATGTCATATGTTTTACCCCCACACCCCACCATTCTCAGTAACTCTGTAGAACAGTCCAGTGGGCCACAGAGAATCAAAAGCTTTCTGGACATCAATGAAACAGACATAAATGATGGCTTATTTTGCTCTCTCTCTCTCTCTCTCTCTCTGTGTGTCTCTGTGTGTCTCTGTCTCTCTCCAACATGGACTTCCACACGTGTCCATAATTTATGGCTGCCGGGTCCTTGATCAATTGATAGTGGGGAATCCTTTGGTAAATAGAGTTTTGGACACATTGCCAATAGACCCGGGCTATTGATTGGACTGTAAATTAAAAACTTAATCAGGTCCCTGAGATAAGATTTATCTCCGCCCTGAGCAAATTGCAGGGTTGACTCGGAGACACGGAGGCCGGCCGCCAGGCAGATGAGCTCTGCCCTCTCTGCAGGTGCCAAAGCTGGGGGCCACCAAAATCCAGGGTTCCCTGTCACCGCTTTCCACCGACCGTGGGAACAAACTGCTTTTGGTGGGAATGCTGCGTATGTGGGAGTCTTGTGTACGTGTCCATGGCTAATCTCACATACTACTGGATCTATCGGCCAGGCATGTTTGGTGTACAGTCGTGACTGTATGAAGGGGAACCTCTCATGGTTGTGGGGATTCAAAACATTCTAAAAATGTATTTTCTGACGATGGCCCCTCCCTCTCTTCATTCACCGTCTAGCTCACTTGACCAACACTGCTCTCTGCCGCTGCCCCATGGGAGTCGACCCTGCACACGGGTGACTCAGATTTATGAAATAATTCTGATCGTCACAAAATGTGGAAGTTGTAAAAGAACAACTTTCTCCAGTTCGCAGTCTAACAGGAAGTGTTGTGTCTTCTTATGGCCACCAGATCTGAGTCAACCGTAGATGTAAGTCAAGCATGTGGGAGTGTGAAGGGTTTACCCAGCTCTAGAATATTATGCTCATAACACGGGTTAGGGTCAGACCAACTGGTCCCATAGCAAGCCTTTTCTTCCTGGAGAGCACAAATTCACATTGGACTCGTTTGCCTTCATGCGAGGTCCCTGAGGAGACTCTGCATCTACAGACTGACAGGCAAAATGCTCCTCAGTAGATTTTCAGCTTGATTACTGGATAATTCAACTGTTTTTCCCTATTCCTCATCCAGTCGACATGGGCGCTGCACAAAACTCGTATAATGGTAGCAAAGGCCCAGTTTCCCTCTGTACAGCTAAGCTCCTTTATTACTTTATACTTTAGGGGTGGCATAGCTCAGGAGGCATGGCGGTTGTCTAGAAATTAGAAGATTGGTGATTTGATCTCCGGTCCTGCATACAGCATGTGGAGGTGTCCTTGAGCAAGACACTGAACCCCTAACTGCTCCCTGAGCACCACATGGTGGCAGCTCACTGCTCCTATACAATAGGATGGGTTAAGATGAGGAGAAATCCACATTTCCCCTTGTGGGACTGATAAGGGATTTTTTTTTCTTATCAAGCAGCTGAGCACATTCTGTTTACATACGGTTGAGATTTCCATTGATAGTTAATATTTAATTGTCTTGTTGTCATGGGTGACATGAATATACGCACTCACCAAGCCTAAGCCGGTTACCTCCTGTCACTTTTGTCTCCATTTGACCTTTAACAGGTCTCCACTCCTCCCACACACACAGTGGTAAACACTCTTGATCTAATATCAACCCATAACTGCTGTACAGCAAATTTGAGTGTCAGCCCCTGAAGGAGCGTTTCCGCACCTCTTTCCTTCCTGTAGCTGTCAGACTCTATAATCAGCACTGCTCCCACAATAGGCCGAATGCAATTCGTGAACAACTGGATCCCATAACATTGAATTAACCCTGAGTGTATTTTTTCTGTTCATACTGTATATAGTGTTTGTATGTCCCCTTGTTTAAATTGCTGTTAAGTATTATGCCTTAGATTTGATGCCTCTCTTACTGTGCTTTGCTGCTGTAACACCGTAATCCCCCCCTCTGGGACTAATAAAGGAATATCTGATCTTCCACTGAAATATCTGCTCACTCACACCAGCCCAGCTTTCTAGCAGGGTCTTGGTTACCATGCCTCCTCATAATGTATTATCCTCATTCCCTGTTAAAGAGGCTACAGACACACTCAGTCTTCCTCTCTTAACCATCTCTGCCCTCTAACATCCAAGTCTGCTCACCATGCGTCTCCTAGTCCATGGCTCACTGAGGTCATCCGAGAACAAAGGCTGGGGTTCAGAGAAGCAGAGAGGAAAGGCTGTAAATCTAGAGATCCCACTGACCTTGATGACTATCAGTGTCTCTTTATATCATCTTCCTCCAGTCTTCAACTAAGACCACTTACAGTCAGACCAAGACCTGTGGTACCACAGATCCTTGGAAAATGTCCACTACTTGTTAGTCCAGTCCACCTCATCCTTCACCTTCCACTTTGATCTGTGGGACACGTTTGCCTCATTCTTCACTGATCAGGTTTCTACCATCTGTAAGCAATTCTCAGAGCCTGATCAACTCAGCCACTGCTAGCCAGCAAAGCCACACTTACCTCATTCTCCCCTATGGCTCAAGGGGAAGTCTCCAAGCTTCTGCTGAACTGTCGCCCCACTACCTGTCTTCCCAACTGCATTCAAGGAAGTGGGGGTCACTCAACTGCTTAACAAAACCGACACTTAGCCCAGCCTAAGTCAAAAACTACAGACCAGTTTCACTACTGCCTTTCCTTTCGAAAATACTTGAGCACAGTCTTTAACCACATCACCACATTCCTTTCTGAGAACAACCGGTATGATCTGAACCAGTCCGCCCACAGAGATGGCACTTTTATCGTTAATGGAATCACTGTGTTCAGCTAGAGCTGCTGGTCAGTCGTCAGCTCTGTTGCTGCTAGATCTACTGTGGGGAAAATAACTATTTCAACCCCTGCTGATTTTGTGAGTTTGCCCCCTTGCATATAAATGAATGGCCTATACCTCTCATGGTAGTTGTATCTTAACAGTGAGAGATGGAATATTAAAAAAAATCCTTGAAAAACCCTTTATATGAATTTTAAACATGTATTTGTGTTTTATTGAGGAAAATAAGTATTTCAACCCTTAAAAACCAGCAAGTATCCTAACTGTATCAGGTCTGAGACAACACCCCACTCTCCACACCTCCTGAGGTTGGTGTCTCTGGATCTGCCTTCTTCTGGTTCACATCTTACCTCTTTGGGAGACCTTTTAGTGTATATGTGAGGGGGGAAGTATCCAAACTGCAGAACTTCTAGACAGGGGTGCCTCAAGGGTCAGTGCTTGGTCCCCTTTTTCTTCTCACTGCACACCACCTCAGTGCAAACATCCACTCCCATAGTTTCAGATACTGTTGCTATCCTGATAAGCTCTTTTTGATCACGTCCCAGCTTGAATTCGACTTGAGGGACTTAATTAATGAGAAAAGGGTGGAATTCTGCTTCTATGCACTATGTAGATTTGCTCTGGCCACCGCCTGATGGCACCGGTGTCTTGTCAGACCTGAGCTTAACTTTGGGGCACTGATATTGTTCATTCCTGACTGGATCCTCACTTGTGTAGAACTAACTATCAAATATACCTGGATTTGGATTAATGTGTCCTCTAAAGGAAGCTGTTGAATTTTAATTGTAAGTTGTAATTGAATAATAACTTCTGTCAGCAACAGCTGGGGGGCATTTCAAAGCAAAAGTCATGGAAAATGATCTCTTTACAAAAAGAAAGAAAGAAGAACAGAGGGAGCTTTTTGATAACTCGGTTCATAATATTTCTTAGTTATGAATATTAGATATTTAAGTTCTTGTCCACCACACCATTAAAATATTAGGCCCGTTTTCAAAAAAGAGAATAGGCTGTCCATTCACTGTTTAAAGAATCTGTAAATCAGATCACAATCTGGTGTCTCTAAATTGCTCAAGTAACTTTGGAGTCTTTAGGAAGTGATGTCATCTTTGAATGATGTATGAGCTTAATGGTTACCATCCCAGTTTGTTGAGTTGAACAACAAAGCAGTGGGCAGCTATGAAATACCTCATTGTCTCAATCTCAGTCTACTACAGTACTTTTTAAATGGCCCCAGAAGAACTAGCCATGGGCCATTTTAAGTTTTTGTTTCATTGTGCATCTTAGAAATCCAGTTTCCCTTTCTATCTTCACGTAAAAACGTCATTATGTAACTGATTAAAGGCAACCTAGTGAGCACAGAGGACTGGTTTGAAAACTCCAATGTTTGAATATGAGTGGGTGGAGTCACGGGAGCAGGATTACATCATGGTTACATAACCTAGCCCTCAGTGAAAGAAGGGGGGAAGGTCCTCTGCAGTGGACTTGTCCTGTGGGTCAACTGGATAAACAATGCAGTCCAATGAACAGCTCCACAGCTTGTTTTATTAATTAAGCTTGTCAACAGCTTGGAAACTGAAGTCATGTCAGTCATTTATGTGAATGACTGCCCACAGCAGGAAAAGAGCCCCTGAGGCTGTGATACCGGACAGCTGGTCAAGAACATTGATCTTATTTTTCTCCGACATTCTTTCTTTGCAAACCAACATGTCAGTTGGGAAACACTATTTGTAAAGCAGGGCTTTGGGCATTTTAATTTATTTTTTAATGAATTCTAATGGAGGTTGACAGATTTTTTAATTTATCTATACATCTGGAAAACGCACAAGACATCTGAAATGTAAAAAGAAACCTTTGGGTGAAAATTCGTCCCTTTTAATGAACATTTTTTTGTTCACAAAGAACTTCTGCCACAGAGATGTGCAGGATGATACTGAGAGGATGGGATTTGCTCCAAGCGAGGAACATCTCATCACGTTCATATTCTTTGGACAAGGCTAAAAGAGACTTGGGGTGACTGCAGAGACACTTAATTCAAGGGCTTTCTGCTCGGCAACAAGCTCACAGCAGTTACAAGGCTGTGGCCGATGGCGGTGTTCTAAGTGCTGTTTGTGAGACTCAAAGCTAACAACACACTTCAGATTCCTTACATCTCGACTTTCACCCGTACTTTCTCTGCTTGCAGCACGATGTTATTGACAACATCCAGCCACATGTCCTTGACCATACAACCTGTCCCTTTCATAATCGATTCATGTAGATGACGAGGTGATGATGTCATAACGGTCTCTGTGTTCAGAGTGTGGGGAAATAAACTGGCCCGGCCCCCCTGAGACGTGGGCCTCTACATGACCAACTAGTATAACACAGGACATTCACAGAATGGAGCATGGCTCTCTTGAGAGTATAGTTGAGTAAGAGTAAAGTGTTGTGCCTGACACCTAACATATTAGATCCTACCTCTAGTAAATGAGAGATAAGTTCCAAAGATAATCTCTCATGTCTGTGCCTTGGGGTTTCCAGGTGGTTTTGCTGAGTTTTCCCATCTCTTCCCTGGCTTGTGTGAGGGCAAGTCCACACTGGTGCCATCGTGTATCTCTCAGCCCTGTCTGCCTGTGACTAACATAGGACCCACCCGTATCCTGCCCCACCTTTACCTGGGCTGCCAGCGGGATGTGCTTAACAAGGTAATCATTCATTTATCAGCTTTTATTCATTTAAATCCTCGTAAAACATATTGTGGGAGAAGCCTCGTTTATAATGAAGCAACAGTACAGGCATACAATGTGTCTAGACACAACTAACCTCAACTAACCAAGGTCACCATAATCTGACCATACGGTCAGATCTGCCCTCCTCAGTAGATGGAGATAAACTTTATTGACACGGCAGCCATCTTGCTTCTATGTTACATGTGCTGTATGAGCCTGTTTTAGTGTGAGGGTGTTCTGTCTCGTCTTTCTCACAGGAGCTGATGCAGCAGAATGACATTGTCTACGTCCTCAATGCCAGTAACACCTGCCCCAAGCCGGACTTTATTTCAGAGTCTCATTTCCTGCGAGTTCCAGTCAATGACAGCTTTTGTGAGAAGATCCTACCTTGGTTGGATAGATCAGTGGACTTCATCGGTCAGTGGAGTTCTCGGCATCAGATGTGTGGTGCAGGAGCTGACTTTATAAAAGGAGAACTTTTTTTTCCATTCAGAAACTATTGGTTTCTTATCTGTCGGACTCAATTTGAGTGTTGGGGAAAAAATATTTTCATGTCCTTACGACTGATTCAAAAAGTCATCGAATAACCTTGGTGTTAGACTGTGCTCAGTTTAGTCTCTGATTCTTTGTTTCAGAAAAGGTGAAAGCCTCCAATGCTCGGGTCCTGGTTCACTGTCTTGCTGGTATCTCGCGCTCAGCCACTATTGCCATTGCATATATTATGAAGAGAATGGACATGTCCTTGGATGAGGCGTACAGGTAAGATTGAGACCACAGCCGACTATAGTTCCGTGCCTACACAACGCTAGGTAACGGTTATGGTACCGGAAACATTCCTCCGTATTGGGCTCACTTTGTTTCTTTATCATGCTCTTCTTATCTATATAGGATGTGACAACACTGAATGTCCTTTCTAATGAACCTAGATCCTCAGTTGCCCTCCAATTAAACTGCCCGGTGTCACTGCCAATTACAGATGGCAGTATGATGTCCACTAATGATGGCCATAGAATGAGGGCTAAGTTTGCTTCCTACTACAGCTAGGAAAGATGTTATAGATAGAAGATTTTAAAGGTGGGATTGACACGACTTCTTCTCCCCTATCGCTATAGGTTTGTGAAGGAGAAAAGGCCAACCATTTCTCCTAATTTCAACTTCTTGGGCCAGCTTCTAGATTTTGAGAAAAAGATCAAAAGGGCCCATGGCACTGAGGCCAAAGGAAAGTCCCTCCAGCCAGAGCTGAGCAGCGAGGCCTTGATTCAGCCAGAAGAGCTGGCTGATACTCAGGAGGCTCCGGCCATTCAGGAATCTCTTGTTCCCCCGGGCCCAGCCCTGCTGGAGCCCCTCACCCTGCCATGTGTATTAGCTGATACCGCTGAGGAGCAGCTCCTGGCTCAGGCTCTGAGCGGCCTGCAGCTTGGAGAAGGAGCGGAGGATAACACCAGGCTAAAGCGCTCCTTTTCCCTTGACATCAGATCATATGGGGAAGCAGGCAGCAGCACCCCTCATCGTGTCTTTGTCCCTCACAGTGGACTAGGGGATGCCTCCGAGTACTTCAAACCGTCTGCTTATAAGGAGCCAGCCAGCAAACCTTGTCAATTCTCCCCCGTAGAAGAGGTGTCGGAGCAGTCCACTCCAGAACAAAGCCCAGACAAGGAGCAAGTGGATGGGCCAGCAGCTCCTCTTACTACAACAGAAACCTCCGGCAACTTCTCGACCATGTCTAGCACTAATGCCAAGCTGTCTAGCACAGCCAAGCCTCCACCGCCACCAGCACATTTCTCCCATCAGCTTCATCGAAGCGGCAGTATGGAAGAGAATACCCATACGGCTAGCTTTATATTTGGCCTGTCCCACAGTCAGCAGCAGCTAGCCAAGCCTGGGGCGAGTAGCAGTGCTCTGAAAGGCTGGCACTCAGACATCCTGCTGGGTCCAGTCACTGTCTCTACTTCGTCACTAGCCGGTGGCTGGTACCTCTCCTCCGAGTCAACACGCTTCTACTCCACCTCAGCCATCCTCAGCGGTGGGGGCTTCACAGCCTACAGCTGCAGTCAGGGCCTGGAGGCTGTGCGACGGCGTGGACGGCAGAGGAGCGGTGACCGAGGAGACTCACGCCGCAGCTGGCATGAGGAGAGCACCTTTGAAAAGCAACTGAAGCGCCGCAGCTGTCAGATGGAATTTGGTGATGGAATGTCAGAGAGCCGCTCCCGGGAAGAGATGGGGAAAGTTGGAAGTCAGTCCAGCTTTTCTGGTAGCATGGAGATCATAGAGGTGTCCTGAAAGGGATTCTATAGAGTTCCACTAATGTCCCCTGTTGTCCGAGGGTTTTGTATATTTTCACATATCTCCCATCTAGCTGGGATCATACTGTATTCTGGACCCACCATAAATTGTGCTCGGGCTAGACCTTGAACTTGTGGCTCTTTGGAAGAACATGCTGTTGGCCTAAACCTAGTAGAGAGTTCTGGTCTGGAAAGCAGCTGTGTGTCACTGAATGTGATGAAGAGGATGCATAACAACCTAAAGACCTGTTTCACTGAGGACTGAGCCTTTGAATGTTTTGTGTTCTTTATGGATGAGAGTTAATCATTTTCTGAGTTGGTGTTCAAATCTCATGAGCCCCAAACATCTGCCACACATTGTGTGTTTTCGTTCCAGTACACGGAGTCTAAACTGAATCCTCATCACGTTGAACTGGAATGGGGAAGTGTACCATAGCCAGCTATTCCTCTAATTACCCCAGAGGGTATCAAAGTCTCATCAAAGTACCTCATATATCCCAAATTAAAACCAATCTTCCTTTTCTAGTGATTTTATTCTAACAATCAGTTCATTTAAAGTCTCAGGTGTTGATTTGAGCTGCAAGAAAATATGGTTCCCCCTGAAAGGCTATGCTTGAAAATGGTTGTTATAAGATGTAGAAAGAGGCGAATGGATGGAAAGACATCAAATGTACACATGAACGGTTTGAATGCTCTCTAGCACTCGAGTTGTCCAAGAACCAGCACTCCCTTCTTTTCAGATCAATCCCTGTTAATGGCCCGCAGAAGAGGGTCACCCATCAGTGCTCTGTTGTAGGTGGCGGCAGGTAACGGGATGGGGTCGGACGTGGTTTATTTAGGAAGTACTTTCAGTAACGGAGAGGCGGAGATTTGTTTTGAGATGCAACTGAAAGCTCAGACACCAAGGATTAGATGGTGAAGTATTGTTTAAATAAAGGTTTTCCATTTGACCATTAGCCCCCATGTTGTGGGGGTGGACACGGACCTAGATGGAGCCTGGGGCATTAAGACCGGATGCCCCTCCTGACACCCTGCGACAGGATCGAACCCACAATGCCGGCCTTGTCATTTCCTCATATGCACGCCCTCGACCACTGAGCCTCTGCGGCTAATGGTTACATCCCATCCCTTTGGGCTCTGGAGATTAGAATCCTACAAAAGGAGGTTTCATCTGTCCTGCAACTTGAAGTTTGGCACTATTGCAGTTTGCCGAAAGGTCCGGTTAAAGGTGTAGGAAAGGTTCTGTGCCTGGAAGTGTGTATGGCTGTGTGTGCTCATGTTTAACACCCCCCTTGGGCACCACCTGCCGCAAGTCAGAAAATAAGCAAGCGCCACCTTTATCAAGGTGATTGATTTCCTTTGTCCTCAGGGGATTGGCAAAGAGAGCTGAATATACAGTGGTAGGATATTTATAACTTGGTTTAAATGCAGCATCCCTTTAGAGTTATGGTGGTGAGACTTTCAGCAGACGTCTTTATGGTCGCAGGGACTTCATGACTCCACCAAATGCTTAGGAGTTGTGTTGGAGGGGTGTTGGCTTTACGAGCAGTCAGCCGACACACTTGAAGTTGCTATGGTTGCTGCATTTAGCACATTGCACTTGATTTGGATTTGAGCATCACGGTTTATAGCTACATGCATCTCGGAGACTTGGCCGTGGCCTCATCCCAGAAAAGTTAGGCTGTCCTTAGTTGGAGTGGATGATGGTTTGATGGTGTATCCGGTCTTTCTCCAGCTCGGTCACACCGCCCAACAGCTCCCTCATACGACTTCATTCTAAAAGGTCAGGAGATCATTTTGTCAGCTCAGAAACGGGCCTTGTCAAAGCTGGCCATTAGGCTCTGTCGGCACTTTACATGTTCCACATGGACCGTGTGGCTTTGATGAACATCGGACATCCACCAGGTCCAAGAGACGCCGATGCCCTCACAGCATAGGAGCACTGGGCTCACTCCACATGATGGAAACGCGTCACAATTTGACCCGAACTGGGACATCTTCAGGACTCATGTCCTTGAGTGTCCTTTTTCTATGTCCGTGTCGGGTGAAAAGAAGCAAAGTGGCAACAAGGGTTTGAAGTGTAATGTGGGCCGATGTGTCAAAAGGAGTCCAGCACAGGA
Source organism: Regalecus glesne (assembly GCA_900302585.1). Lineage (NCBI taxonomy): Eukaryota > Metazoa > Chordata > Actinopteri > Lampriformes > Regalecidae > Regalecus > Regalecus glesne. The sequence goes on along the minus strand of OMLC01047070.1, from coordinate 24,191 downwards.
TCAGCATTTAAGGGGACAGAGTGAAATCCCAGCAGCCGCTGGTGTCCCTCGTGGCCTTTCAGACAGCCTCCACTTTTCTGTTGAGCTGTCCCGGTATCCTGCACAGCCTCTTGGTCAGAGGAGATCCACACTGACCAGGGATCTGTTGTAGGACGCTGTTTGTTTTCTGTGTCCACGTCCAGCAGTCTGTGGCTGTCAGTCTGTCCGGCAGGCAGCCTGACGAGGGATCCTTCTGATAGATGAGTGCAGAAGACAGGATATCTGTACTTGGTTTGTCACCAAGAGGTTTTACTGGAACATGTGATTCCATAAGGACAGACTTTGGGGTCGAAGTGGGGGGGATGGTGACTTTAAAGCAGCGTTCCCAAATGACTCCAGAACTCCTTGTGTGCCTTCAGGCGTGTGGTGCTGGAACGTCTCGGTCATGGATTGAATGATTCTATTTTTCTACAGAAGAGTGGTGGGCGGAGAAGTGAAAGGTCTGCTTTTGAAGGTTCTCCAAAGCTGTGAAAATGTGCCTGACCCTGGATTTCAGAGGTCAACACGACTGTCAAGGGACTTGTCGTGAGTGAGTTATGAAAGGTGGTCCCTCCCGTAGTCATCAGATGATGGACAGTTGGCTGCAGGTAGAGAGAGGAGATGCCCACGCAGACATCCAATGGTTGGTATTTAAAACAATGATTCCAAATTGAGGATTTCCAATAGATATAAACGAAGCCATTGATTAGCTAGTTGATCACATTGCTGGATTAGTAGAAGGTTTGTCATTGTAGAGGAAAGACTGAGGAGATTGAAGATGGTGCCGGTCTGTGCATAGGCCCGTGTCGTCCTGTCAGAACCTAGTCCACTTTGTCAGTGTGCACAGTCGTATGAAGTTAAAAAGCAGTAGATGTATGATGACTGTTGAAATAAATCCGAGATGGTACACAACCTGGAATGGAGTTGTTACTTGAGGTCAATTCTTCAGTTTGGTCCTCGGACCCAGAATTCATTCATCACGACTCCAAGAGATGAAAACGTCTATTAATCTGGCATTAGTCTGTCTCAATGTGAACACATTTGATTTCAGCTGACAGAAACGACACCTGTTTATCTTTAAGTCTTCATCTTGTCGTATGACTGCATCTTATCTCTGCCGATCGGTGTTGGCTATTCTAGTCCCACTTCCATCCCATCACACTAATCTGCCTTTATTAGGTCCTAATATCTTCTTGTGCTATTTAAGTGAACGTAAACTGTAATGTTCGAGTGGCTGAACCCCCCGCCCTGGGAGGGCAGCCTGTCCAGAGTGTTTCTCCCCCTGCCGCCTAATGAGCGCTGAGATGGGCACCAGCAGATCCATCACCCTGACTGGAGATAAGAGGTTGATGATGGCAGGACCGAAACACAATGCAAGGACAAATCCACTAGTAGGCCCCTGAGTAGACATGACCCATCATGAGTCCTGAGAAGGCAGGACCGTCTCAGACACATCATCAACTAATCCACCCTCCTCTGCTACCCCAGGGCAGGGAGCAGGGTCATGCTGCGGCGCTCGTTGAGGGAAGGGTCCAGGGACCACCCTGGACAGGTCACCATTCAATCACAGGCTTGAGCAGGTTGGACTCCGTGTCTTGCTCGAGGACACTTTGACACACTTTCTGATGGAGCCAGGGATCGAACCCCCGACCCTCCAGTCACAGGACGACCACCCTGCCTCCAGAGCCTTGCTGGGTTAGAGCCTGTGGGTTAGCATAAAGGAGCTAAGCTAACAGACACATGCCAAACCTCTGGAGGATGTCTAAATAAACACGGCCACTCTGTCAGAGGCCTTCTCAGCATCCAGTGACTCAAAGCGTAGCTGTGTCTGTGCTGCCACATGTCAGAAAGTCTTTATAACGCTGTGAGGGCCTTGCCTGGCCTGGACATGTCTGTTGGCCTCAGCTGGACCACTGTGGGTAAGATTAACTTTCAGCCTTGTGGTCGGCACCTGACAAAGACTTTGTGGTGCCATCATCAGGAGGTGAGACGGGGCCATGAGCTCCTCTCTGGGTCGACGGTTTCCCTGCGTTGAACAGTAGGTACAGTGACCGCGGCCCAGCCAGGAGAGGGAGGACCGGATCCATCGTCAGAACAGTTGTAGGATTAGACGTCTTATCACCACTCGCATGACGACCAGCGTCAGGTGCTCGATCCAGCGACTGCTGCACGTCTGTCCTCTGACGATGCAGACAGCCATCAGATGCAGTGTTTCTCCACAGGAGTGGGCTCAGCAGGACAACATGTCCGTGTGAAGGGACAGGGACTGTGTTCATTTGGCCTGGTCACTGAGCTGGAAATCATTCTCACATATCATTATTGCTGTTTCAATTCTTGACTCATTATCTTGACTGTAGGTCAACAGATTGATAACTAGTCCTCACTGTCTTCTGCTCATGGGACGGGTCGCCATAGCTCAGTGGGTAGAGCAGTCGTCTGGCAATCAGGAGGTCACAGGTTCGATCCCCGCTCCTGCAAAAGGATGTGGAGGTGTCCTTGAGCAAGACACTGAACCCCTGACTGCTCCTCTAGCACCACCTGGTGGCAGATCACTGCTCCTATACAATAGGATGGGTTAAAATGAGGAGAGATCCACATTTCCCCTTGTGGGACTGATAAGAGAATCTATGTATGTACCTTTGGATGGTTCCGACACTGGAGGAAGCAGGCTGGTCACCAGATGAGGAGGTGTGTAGTTCTGTCATGTAGATAAAGACTATCCTCTGGTGGACTTTATTTGCATATGTTCAATTCACGCCTTACAGCCTCCATCTCCTATGCCATAAGAAAAGCGTTCAAATTTGTATTGGGTCACGTCATGAGGGCTGTTTTCAGACGTCATTATCAGTGGACGTGGACGCCCCCTGGACGGAGCATGTAGGAGATACCCTTCCTCACACCCTGGGGTGGGTTCGAACTCACATCTGACTTATTAGTAGTTCCCTAAACACACGTTGTACCAGTGAGCTACCGCCGCCTTCCGGAGGTCTCTGATCAGATCTCAGAACGCTTTTAGCGCCGCTTGTCTGGCTGGATGACACCGGCCAGGCTGCAGTGTTGCATTATGGGAGGTTTTCAGTTTGTTAGGACTGCTGAGGTTTCCCCCCTCAGTGTGACTGAAAGCCCTCAACAGGAAATGACAGCATTTAGAATATTGTTTCTAGACATTTTTCTCACTCTGAATTATATTTGCTTCTATTGGATGGATGGATGGATGGATGGATGAATTATATTTGTTTCGTGTTCTGGATTTGATTTGGCCTGAAATGAAGGAAAGGCTGCTCTCAGCTCAGCAGTATGTTCCAGTCATCGACTGAACGCCATCCACTTCATCACGAGTCTATTAGTAATACATCAAATCAATCTAACATAAAGCAGGATGAGGAAAGACATTTAAGACACGTAATTTAACTGTTTCAACAGCAAGTCGACGTCCGCCCAGGGCCGTGGTAATGTACCGGTAGTGATCACAGGAACTTGAGCCAGTTCATCGGGACACCATGTTTGCTGAGACTAAATAAAGGCTGTGTTTATTGAGCTGGTTCTAACTATCCATCACTTCCTGACCAGCGTTATTGAGCTCATGCCATTGGACGATGTGAAATCTGCTGTGGTGACGCTGAGAAACAGGAAAACAGCCCAAAGAAGACCGACGAGCATGTGTCGCCATTCCAGCTCCGACAGTACTGTAGGAGAGAAGCTAACCCAGGTTTGTAGCTAATCGCTAGTTTGACAACAGTTTACCGCAGACATCGGCTGATGCAGGAACCCAGATGGGAACCCAGCGGGATGTAGAATCAGAATATATAGAATAGAGAATATAAATACGTAGAGGATGCGTATGTACAGAGAGGCCCTAGAATAGATGATCAACACACGAGTATCAATGAACGCAAACTAAACGGGGCCGTAGCAAAGCCCCACATGGTCCATTACAGTTCAACACCCGTCCATGTAGCTCAGTAGCATTGTCCTACTGGAAGTTACACAAGATGCTCCAAATGCCCCAAAGCTGGTCAAGCGTATTCTCTGTGATGGGACTCGTGTTTTTCTAGTGCAAAGGAGACGCTCAGCCCTTTGAGCCTCTTTAACATCACACAGGCCGCCTGTTTCCTCCATGAGCAGAGGACACAACGCTCAGCTCTCTGGAAACAGGCGTCGAGTCAGCAGAAGTTCCCTAAAGTCGGCTTAAATAGCCACTAGGCCCCAGTTAAGAGGTACGTCCTCACCCCTGACCTGACCGGACAGGTCCCCCTGCCTTCTCCAGTGACACGTGACCAGGGGGGATTTCCACATGCTATGTAACAAGCGTCCTCTCTGGTGACAAGGTTTAAAAAAATGTTTTAAACCTTTTTAGGGGTTACAGTGATGAGATGTAGCTGGACTAACGAACGGTCTGTTATTGATGACTTGCTGACAGTTTGGGTTCCCTCTGCTTCATGGTGACCGTACTAATTGATGAATCTCTAACGCAGCAGAGCCACAAGGCCGAGTCTCACCACATGTAGAATGTGGACGGACGGATGGACATGTGGATCCTTAAAGAGGCCGCGGTGGCAGTAGGTCACATCTATCCAGGCATCGTAGCACGTATCCTCCAGGTTCATCCGAGGTCACGCAGGGAGAAAAAGAGCAGAGGAGACATTCATTCAGTAAGTGAAGCTCTGGGAGAGAACCCTTCACGTTAGTCAGTAGCACATTCCCCACAGTGTTGAGGAGCACTTGTTAAAAGTGTGGAGACAGAAACCCACCAGTACAGGCTGTGAATCCCATTAAGATGAATCTTGAGTGGAGATGTAGAGGAATCAAGACAGTGTCTGATGGCAGCAGGCAGGTTATATGAGGAGAACGGGGCCTGAACAGAAAAGGCCCTGCCACCAGATGACTGTCTTTAACTTTGGCCCAACAGAGGAGTCCTGTGTTTAGAGAGAGGAGAGCTCGAGATGGATGTTGGGTTTAAGAAGATCGGACAGGTATGACGGGGCGAGTCAATTCAGGATTTTACCAGTTAGTAAAAGCACCTTGAAATCAGATCTGTGTTTATAGGAGGCTAATGAATGAAAGTAGGGATCGGTGTAATATGGTCACATTTTCCTGTTTCAGTTAGAATTCTGGCAGCAACATTTTGAACCATCTGAAGACTTTTAGTGCTGCATGTCTCAGACCTGCAGCAGCTATAGACGGGCAGCATCCGATTTCAGCCATGTTGAATGAGTGGACAAAGGCTGTTTGTTGATTTCTTTAATTTGTAAAATCACACAATTGTTGATTGTTATTGATACTTGATCAAAGTGGTGACTGTGTCCAATAGGGCCAATGACCTGCGTCTTCATTTTATCTGAATTTAACAGCAGAACATTTACTGACGTCCAATGTTTCACAGCAGCCAAGCAGGCCTCAAGATCAGTCAGTTGATCAGGATCGACAGCCCTTATAGGCACATATAGCGGAGTATCATCTGCATAGCAATGGAAATTAATGCCATGACTCTGATTTAGCCAAATGGAAAAAATATAAAGCGAGAGGAATAAAAGGCCACGAATGGAGGCCTGGGACGGCTTATTTAACATGAGAGAAGTTCAATTTGATGTTATTATAACAGACGCAGTGTTTTCTTCCAGATTAGTAGGAATAAAGCCAAGAGAGAGCTAAGCAAGAGAACAAAATTACAATTTATATTATCAATTAAATTATCTTCATGAATGGTGTCATAGGCTGCACTGAGGTTCTGTAGAAGAAGTTCAAAAACACAATTGGAGTCCCAATAGTCATAATGATAATGATTCCCTTATCAGTCCCATAAGGGGAATATCTCTGCATTTTGATCCATCCTATTGTATAGGAGCAGTGAGCTGCCACCATGTGGTGCTCACGGAGCAGTCAGGGGTTCAGTGTCTTGCTCAAGGACACCTCGACATGCTGTATGCAGGACCGGGGATCGATCTGATTGATCCTGCAATTTTCTGATTGCTGGTCGACCCCTCTACCCACTGAGTTATGCTGCCAGCTAATAGAAAGCCATGTACCACTCAGAGCAGTTTTGGTGGAGTGACGGGCCTGAAAAGCTGATTGAAAAGGTTTGTATAAATACTTTTCTTCTATAAAGTTCAAAAGTTGACACACAATTTTCTCTGATACTTTAGAAAAGAATGGGACATTAGACACTGGGTGATAGCTTTTAAGAGACTCTGGATCAAAAAGTGGTTTCTTGCGGCCTCCAGTGGTCTAGGAGGGTAAGACACCTATGTTCAGTACATCTCTGTGTCATACAGTTGAGTGTTTGAATCCCAGCTGCACCGTTTCCAACCACAGCCAGAAGTCCATAGTTAGTGGGTCATAACTGGCTAAGCCTCACATGGGTATAGGGGTTAGGTTGGATAAGTCACTGTAGTCCTCCATCATTTAACATCAGACACTACATTACTCTGTTGGGGTCAGGGACCTGGTGCTGGGGGGGGCGTGTGACAGTGTGTTCAGGGGTTTGAAAGCAACCGAGACGCGATGTTTTGAAAATACACGTCTCAGCTGTTCCGACACTCCCGCCACATACGGAATCACTACCGGTCTGCGCTTCGGCTCCTCCCCTCCCTCCACTTGGCTGGAGCTCTGTCTGGGACCCTTCCTGGCTTTCACAAACGCCCAGTTAGGGTAACCACACTTAACCAGGGCCTGTTTAATATGGGACTTCTCTTCCTCCCCGGCCACTGCGTCCGTGGGGACGTTGTCAGCCCGGTGGTACAGAGTCCTAATGACTCCCAGTTTATGCTCCAGGGGGTGGTGGGAGTCAAACCGCAAGTACTGGTCCGTATGTGTGGGTTTGCGGTACACGCTAACAAACAACCGCCCCCAACACCAACCTTCACTTCACAATCTAGGAAAGCCAATACGCCATCTTTCGCATCCTCCCTTGTGAATTTGATGTGGGCGTCCACTGAGTTAATGTGTTCAGTGAACTGTGGTACGTCCTGGGATTTAATTTTAACCCAGGTGTCGTCCACATACCTGAACCAGTAACTCGGTGGAGTCCCTGGATATGAAGCCAGAGCCTTCCTCTCTACTTCCTCCATGTATAGGTTGGCCACTATAGGAGAAACAGGGGAACCCATAGACCCCTTCCAATGTTTACTTTTTGTTTCGCGGCCTAGTTATGCGCGCGCATGCAGATGGGCAGAAACTGAACAGCACGTTGTTCTTTTGATGTGTTGTTGCGAGAGTGAATGGAAGTTTAGATATAAGCTATAGATAAAATAAACGTCGAAATATGCCTCAAAGTTGCTGTGCCGTTGGTTGCGCTAACAGGAAGATTGGTGATAAGAAAGGTTTGCCTTTTTATAATATTCCGAAAGGGAAAACACCGATAGAAAAGAGAAGAAGAGAGGCTTGGATCAAGGCGATTCGGAGGGAGGACTGGAAAAATGGCCAGAAGAAAATATTTCAAAGGCGAAAATTTGTGCGGAACATTTTGTAGCAGGTATTTATACTAATTTTATCATTACTCAATATTATTTTTACAGCTTTTGATGTGTTTGTTGCCAAGGATCAAGATTTTTGGAGCGTTGTTTACGCCAAAAACCTGCACTCCTCCCTTTCTGGGCTCCCTCACACAGTCATGACTCCTTCCTTTGGTCCTGCAGGTTAGTCAAATTAATTCATTATTTTCAATCGTAGGGAAAAGATCTGATGACCCCGAGAAGGTTAACTGGATTCCGACAATATTCAGCCATACAACGGCCAGAGAACATAAGAAAATGGAAGTCCACGAAAAACGAAGAAAAAGATACGAGGACATAAAAATCAAAAAAGAAAAAGCACTTGCAAGTTGGAAGGTTGACGAGAAAGTGTCTTTTGACAAGGATGATGATGCAAATGAAGAATTAGATGACATGACAGACGTAGGAGAAGATTCTTTCATTCCCGGTGAA
>OMLC01047069.1:0-12112 GCA_900302585.1 Regalecus glesne | reverse complement strand
GAAATAGGAGCCTTGGTAGCTTAGCCGTAGAGCACATAGATCTGGAAATGACAAGCCAGGCATCATGGGTTTGATCCCACTGCAGGGTGTCAGGGAGGGCATCTAACCTTAATTCTCTCATGCTTCATCTATGTACATGTCCAATCCCACAACGTTGGGACTAATTATGACATGTAAAAGAAGTGACCTTTTTTTAATCATCCCTATCAACACAGACATCCACATACGTATGTAGGCACACACACTCATTTCCTTTGCTCAACTCAAGCCATTAAAGACCTCAGATAGCCACAGGGCTGTTGAACATTTGGACATTTTTGTAACAGAGAGAGATGGATTACTATTGTGTGGAAGTCCCGACTCATTTTACTTTCATTCTCCTCAGTGACTTATGCTGCCTCAACGGTGCTCAAAATCCATCTTTTCCTATCATTCCTATTTTGACTTTCCATATTCCTACTTCGTCTCTCTTTCTATCAGCCTCACTATCTCTTTTCCCCTCTTTCTCTCATTGTCTTTATCTTACCATTTTGTTTGTGTCTTGTTTACTTTACTGTCCTAGATACCAGAGAGCTCTTGGGAGAGATGGAAGGCATCGATGTGTTACTGCAACAACTATCTGTAAGTCCCTCACTAATTTAACTAATTTCTAATCTTACTCTTGGACCCCTCCTAATTCTCTTCATTGAAAAAATAATTCCCCATTACCATTGAAAAGCTTTTGCCAAACTGAGCAATCCCCTACTCATTTCAAGTTATATTAGAAGCCAGTATTCCTAATAGCAGTCTGCTCTTGATACTCTTTCACAGGTGTTTAAACGTCACAACCCATCCACAGCTGAGGAGCAGGAGATGATGGAGAACCTATTTGATGGTCTTTGTTCCTGCCTCATGTTGCCGTCCAATCGCGATCTGTTTCTTCGGGGAGAAGGGCTTCAGCTCATGAACCTCATGCTCAGGTATGTAGACCTGGCATTCTTTGGAAATCCGTTAATTATTTTTTTTACTCTGTATGATGCATGCTATTAAATGTGTTCCAATGTTCTTCCAGCATATTTTGTTGATCATATGCTGTATATGATGATGGGTAAATGCCAGATAACTTTTAAAGATGAAAATGGAAACAGTTGAACTTGCTCTTTTTGTCATACATTTTCTTAAATTAATTTACCCGTTATGTTAACATATACAGTTAATAAGATTCACAATGATATTAGGATATTTGTAAAACAATAGTCAATGCTTAACAAAGTACCAACTACAGAACCTAAATGATATTGATCATGATGTTGTTAAGTCATTCTGTGGTAAATCAGTATGTATGCCAAGTCTGCACCAGGACTGGGGCTCTTCTACTTACTTGAGTAGTATGAGTCTATCAATCTGCTATTCATGCCAGTATGTGATCAGTGCTAAAATTGTTTCTGGTCCTTTTTCCAATATTATTTTTCCCCAGTATCAGAGAAATAGCCCCAATTCTCTCAAGTTCATGGAAGAAGTCTGATGTTGATCCATATCAGTAGTTTAAGTGCATTTTATTTTAGGTGTTTTCCTGCTGTTTTCCTCTCTTGGGTGATTGACATCACAGCCCCCCTAGCTTTATTTCTATGGAAATTTACCTCTCCTCAGTGCCTAAGAGATGATATCCTGCATTGTTACCTGTCATTAGAATTAAGCTAAGCTCACACCAGAAGGATTTTTTAATTTTCCACGTATCCCCATTTTTCCCACCCGAATTCCCTGAGTTGCATATTGCTAGATCTGTCGCTTTTTGATACCCCTCTAAAACTTTGACAGGAAGGAGGGAGCCGTAGCATGTGTCTCCTCCAAATCACATGACAACTAGCCCTCACTATTTTGCACATCACAGTCTCGCAGGGAAAGCACAGTGCTTTAACGTCGGAGGAGAACGAAGCAGAGTACTTTCCGTTCCCTTAACCGCGAGCGTCCAGATGACCCATAGCGGGACAGTAGCAAACCTAGAATACTTTATCCAACCTAAACCCTATACCCATGTGAGGCTTAGCCAATTACGCCCCACTAACTCTTGACCTCCAGCCGTGTTTGGAAACTGATATCAAAAGGATTTTGGTCAGGATTTATAAGCTCCTGTAGCCCCCAGACAAATTGTGCAGATCAGATGGAAGTCATAAAGAAATCTGTATGTACCTGTCACTAGCAGTCATTTAATGTGTGGTAGACAATTAATGTAATCGGATCCTAAACTAGTGCAGGACTCTTACAAAAATATCTGTTGGGTTTGATTTTATTCTTAGTCTTTAGTATTGCCCCCTGCATCTAAGATGGTAGACTGAAAGGTGATGTTGTATCTTTCCACACAGAACTATTGGCACCTAGTCCTCTAGCTTGTGATCCCCTGTGATTAGCCATGCTTTCTTAATTATTAATTGGCTACACCTGTTTTTGGTCGCCACAGCATATAATCAATCTCCATCTCTTTCTGTCCTTCACATTTTCCTCTGCCATATTAGCCACCTACATGTCCTCCCTCTCCACATCCATAAATCTCCTCTTTGGTCTTGCTCTTTTCCTCTCACCTGGCAGCACCATATTCAGTATCCTTCCCCAAATGTACCAAGTATCTCTCCTCTGCACATGTCAGAACCATTTCAATCTGGTCTCTTTTGCTTTGTATCCGAACCTTCCAACCTGATCTGTCCCGCTGATGTACTCATTCCTAATCTTGTCCTTCTTTATCACTCCTACAGCAGACCTTGGCACCTTCAACTCTGCCACCTCCATCTACACCTCATGTCTTTTTGTCAGGGCTACTGTCTCCACGCCATGCAACATGGCTGGTGTCACTACCAGTTTAATGTAGAGGACAAATTTCATAGTAACAGTACAATGACCAAATCATGCGGCTCTCCTTTCCTTTCTTTTCCATTACTTACGGTTAAATGGGGAAAAAACATAAGGAAAAACGGAAAGTATTTTCCCCCCAATTCAGTTGCTCATAATTATATCAAGTCCGAACATTTGAGAGTTTATTTTAGCTATGATATTATAAAAAAGGGCTGCCATATCTTAGTGGTAGAGTGCGTGGTTCGGGACCTGATTAGCTATACGCAGTGAGCTTGAACCCACTGTGGGGCATGACAATAAATTGCATCCAGCCTTAATCCCCCCAAGTGCCATCTAAGTCTGTGTCCACCCCCACAATGTGGGGACAAATTGTGACATGAAAAACACCTCTCAGTTACAATGTAATAGGACATAATATAATACAGTTGTAATACTGAAAGGTATTGCTAGGGGGGTTACTGTTGCAACAACCTTAAAAACAGCTAGTGTTGTAGACCATCTCGTAAGGACAGTTCAAAGAGCTTTAATGTTAGTGTGACAGGTTATTTAAGCTGAGCTCAATTGCATACTGTAATTTCTCTATGATTCTACATATCTAGATGAACAAATTGTTTCAAGTGTGAGGTTTATGCAGAGCTTAGCAAACAAAGAACACTATCTTCTTTTTTATTGCTCAATCCTCCACGTTCCTGGGTGTTTAAAAAAAATCAAGAATTTTGATTCCATAATCTACCGATCCCAGAACATTTTGCGGATTGTCGCTTTCAATGATTACCATTTGGAACTTGACTTTTTCTGTAGCTTTACATCTCAGTTCAGAGCTATTTGAAATGATTAATGAGGTTGATAGTTATGGTAAAATTTGGGGCATATTGTATTGCGTTTTCATTTTCTACTGCATAGTTGAGCTGATAGACATTATTTACAAACATGAAAAGCTGTCTTCCACAGCATATTACAAACCTCAACATTAATGTTGACATGTAGATGGCATAAAACCAAGCAATACCATGTATAGAATATGATGTCTCAGGATAAAATACTGTTTGGTTGTGCAGTGCGGCCTTCATTGATGAGTATAAAACTCATGGCACACCATGGTGTACTAGTACATAGAGCAGTATATCAGTGGCACAAAGTGGCATGGATGTGATCTTAAGGAGTTCTAGATACAGATAAATTGTATTGATGAAACCTCAGCTTCTTCCACACCCCCGCTGTGATAATCATGACAGTGAACAGGTGGATGTAAAGCCTGGATCAGTCCCTCATCATTGCAATGCAAAACCCTTGTTTTAAATCATATAGGAAGAGAGAATGAAATAGAAGTTAATGGACTTGTTCCACTTATATAGTGCTTTTCTAGTCTAACGACCACCCGTTAGAATGAATGCCTCGAGTTTTCCGAGCTACGCAGCGGGATGCAAATTTTCAATGCCCAAGTCCCAGGCATGCATGCGCCCTACCCACTGAGCCACCGTGGGTCAGTAGAAAGGGGAGCTTAGTCTCTCACATCAAATCCAAATCATTAGTTCCATCAACACCTCTATCAAATGGCCGTCAAACTGCCATCATTTTCATTCTGTCTCCAAGCTATAGTAAATTAACTTCTCAGTTTGAACCAACATGGACGTATTTGTAAGCACTTGGTGACTTTAAGTGCTCGTTTAAATATATGTTTAAATTCTAAATCAGTTCTGGAGAAATGCTACATAGTCAATAATATATTTGCCTCTGAGGTAAAGCTAAAATACTCCTCAACATTTGTGTCACAGGATTGCCAAACGTACAGCGAGAAATGAAAGTCCAAATTTATTTTCATTCACTTAAATTTAATCTGTCACTGGTTCAGTCATAAAGGTCATTGCCATTTCCAAACTGACCACATCAGCGCGATACATTTCCCGCCTGTGCCAACACTTTTCTTCACACCAGGATCTTTTCCATAAACTAAAATGTGTCTTTGCTTTGATGTTATGAGTGCACAAAAATAAATTTGAGTGTTTGGAGGGTACTGATGCAAAGCAGTTAGACATTTCTACTTTTTTAATCAAGTTGCTAAAACTATTTTGTGTCCATAGTGTGAACTAATAAAGTATTTCTTATTTCTCTGCATTATGGCATTATGCCATTCTTGGTGTCTAAATCATGCTTGACTAGCACTATTTCTGCTTTATGGTCCAATGCTAATCAGAAATATTGATTTTCTTTTTTTATTATTCAGGGATTTCTTTTTTCCAAGATCATACATTTCTTAGATCTACAACTGTCACTTGTGGCTTGTGAAAAATTTCCTTTTCACCGACTTCTTAAGGCAAACCCAATGACACTATGTTATATATCTTAATCCTATCTTTATAGTTCCAAGGCAAAAGTTACATTTTTTATTTCATTTCTTTGCAGTCCAGACTCATCTGGAATCTCAGAATAATCAGAACACACGTCTCTTGGTACATTAGGGGGACCCACAAGCACTTCCCCCATGAAACATTTAGGTTCATGACCAATATTTCAAGATACCAAGTTGTCAAGTTGCTCCAGCTGTCCACTGACTTGGACTTTACAAAGCACAGCCCTTATTGTTGCCCCAAGGCCAATCCAGCTGTCCATCATGTATGATGCGCCTGTCAAGTAAACTAGACTCAACCCTCTGAAATATGTGTCCCTCTTGTGAGATAAACTCTGTCATCTGTCATTGGTGGGAATGGAGGAAGTGACACTGACAGACAGCTAAATTGCCTTAAAATATGAAGAGGATGGGCGGGGGTCAAAGACACTTGTTTAAACTTATTATGGGTCTCATCTTATCATCAACCACTTATCCTAATTAGGGTCATGAAGTGCTGGAGGCAATACCAGCACCCAGTGGGCGCAAGGTGGGTAAACACCCTGGTGTGGTCATAAGTCTATCCTGGGGTAGGCGTGGGGGATTAAAGCCAGATGCCTGTCCTGACGTCTTATGGTGGGCTCAAACCCACAACCTCTAGCTCGTTAGTTCCTGCAGTGTGTGCGTTACCAGTGAGCTACCATGTCCCGTTATTATATTGAATATGTAGAACATTTCAGAATTAGACATTGATGTCCATCACCAAAAACGTACCCCATTTTATTCCACAAGTTAGTGCTGCACATTTTTAATTCCAAATGACCTGGAGTAAGTAATAGAAAACGTGTGATGGGTGTATGTATTTTATAAATTCAATAAAAATCAAGTACCATGTATCACATAATAAATAAGACTCTTAATATGTATTGAAAACCCAGAAGGGATACAACGTAAAAGGTATCAACATATGTACACATATTCTAAAATCCAATTTTTGATCAAAAGCATTACAGAAGGATTTTTAAAAACATTTATCTATTTTATTTTTTTATGTGCAGCTTGTGTGATTTCAAATTGTGCGTTCTGCCTGGCTCTCACCAATCTCACCATTATGACTTTGTACATTACACATTACATTATACATATGTATTGCCTTATAGGCCTGCTTTTTGGTACATAACATATTCACCCGACCCTGGAGTAGCCATTTTCCCTCCCATCAACATGTTTACCTCAAATCTGAAACAAGATGAGGTGTATGGCCGAATAGACTGTTGACCTCTTTATTCTTCAATAGATTGTTAGCCTTTGTTAGATACTGCATTTATTCTGAATGCCAAATTGCTGTCCTTTCTATAGTAGTAAGAAACAGTGGCTGCAAATAAATGATATCACTGAAATTAAATGGACTATCTTGGGAATATAATGATAATAAATATAGGCTGAATTGATGCATTAATCACACCTTTTTTGTATCACTGCTTTACTGCTAAAATTTGATGAATAAGTTAGGGCCCTTGCACTTGACCCAATGGGAAAAAGATTATTTTTGTGTGTATGTTTTAGTTAAGCTAATGGAAACTAGGTCTGACTCTATGCAAATAATTTTTCCTAAATTCAGAACTCCTTCCCTGCACTCCCAGTGAGGTGTCGTATACCAAAACCACATAACCATGACTGTGAATGTTCTGTGATCTGTTTTCACTGAACCAGTTATAAGACCTTGCAAGACTGTTAATTTAAATGCAAATCTTCATTCTGGCTTCTGAAATTTTACATCTTTGAACTCAGTTTCTTTGCTACCCTCTGTCCTAGAGAGAAGAAGATGTCACGGACGAGTGCATTAAAGGTCTTGGATCATGGGATGATTGGACCAGAGGGAACAGATAATTGCCATAAGTTTGTAGACATCCTGGGCCTTAGAACTATCTTCCCACTTTTCATGAAGACACCCAAGAAGATGAAGAAAGCTGGTGTGTCTGATAAGGAGCATGAAGGTCAGTCATATTTATAAAATTACAAGTTAGAATGATACCTTATCGGTATTGGCCTGATACCAAGACATAGCACAAACATTTGGTTTCAATGAAGTGTTTTATGAAATTTGCTTTATTGATCTATGATGGGATTGGAGACACATCTGTCTACGATCACCACTATGATGTTATATCACATTTAGCAACACATTTAACCTTGTAAGCCAGAAGTGTCTCATGTTGTACTTGTAAAACTTTTTTCCTGTAAAGACCAGCAGTAATCACTGAACCCAATATAGAATATTGAAAACATGTCTTTCATTTTAGTTTTGGTGACGCACTTTTTAGAGTACTGTCAGTAATGCTGAAGATGATTCTTCCATTTTTCAGTATATCCTTTGCAACTGATAAGAGAAATGGTAGCGATCTGCCTCCCATAGTTTGTAGAGATTGGAATTATTGAGGGTGTAGTTATGATGGTGTGGGTTATTACTTAACTTTGGAATGGGCACTTTGTACACAGCCCTCAAACTTAATCAGTTTCATTGGTTTTTGGTCAGACATCTTGATTGCTGATATAATTGTACTAATTGCAAAAATTGACTGCACCAACTGCAACTTGGCCATGTCTTTCTGCCCATACATATAGTGTCTGTATGCATTAGTGTTTGTAGTTGCATCCTTTTGCACAGAAACACTGGATGCTTATCTCCTCATGGGTCACAGTTTGTTGTCTCTTTGGACTGTCAGTTTACACTGTCAGTCCAATCTTGATTGATTTTCCTGTCCGTGCTCTTGGACCTCTCTTGTCTCTTTGAGATACGGAAGGCCCACATGAAAAATTGGAAGAGGCTGCAATTGTTGGAGGGAAAGCGAGGGAGAGGACAATATAAGGGGTTGAAGAAAAAAGGGAAGAAAATTGGTGAGGGAAAGAGAAGGAAGGAGATCACAATGGAGAAAACATTTCCTCTCTCTGCCCATACTAATTAAGTTTGATATATCTGGGAGTTCTTTACCCTCCTTGAAGAGAACCTAGAGGCTTCCATTGTTGTCCTTTTTTACCAGGGAGACAGATGAATTAACCTCTAACCTTTGCAACAATGAAAGGAAGAAGAAGAGATAACCCATCACGGCACTTAAGTGTTTTCCCTCTATGTTGAAAGCCCATTTGCTAGGCACACACTTAAAAAAAGATTAATAAAATGTTCTACCTCAATTCACCCTAAAACTGAATTTCAGCTGTCTAGCTTCTACTTTTTCTGTTCCTTTGCTTCTCTCTTTTGTTTGAGCTGAGAAAGTTTGGTCTATATCTGTTGCATACTACATGTATTTTCTTATCTTAATAACTACTGTCTATAAAATCCAGAGTCCCACTGTGTGCATGTTGATCTATGTTAACTTGTGATTGGCTCTGTTCTCCATTCTTTGGTGATTTATATGCTGTGGTATGATTTGAACACCCTGTAATCTTAGTGTAGATGATTAAAAACATAGTGTTTTCTGCATTTATAGTTCTATAATTTTCTAGAACATTATTCTTCCTCATTAGAATTTTGAGGCCGTATAGGTTTTCCCATTACGTCCCTATTGGTCTTTGAGTGAGCTATAGGTGTAATGAGGTGTCTGTCACAAGGCTTATTATGTGGGTCCTTCTCTGTAAGACTGCTAATTGAAAACGTTGGGAAGCAAGTGGTTCTCAAAAATAACACAATAACGTAGATTAATTAACTATCAGCCACTTCAAACGAAAATGTAATTAGAAGGCAGAACACCCTCTTTTTTCTCTCTCTATGTCTTTCTAGCTCTCCTCTTCTCTTCTCTCCATCATAAACCTTAGCAGGAAGATTGATCCCCGTGAAATCCTTTTTGAAGAATTTACAGCCCCAGTGGCCCGGGATTGTCAGATTGTATTAACATACAGAATGACATAATTAATAGAGACATCATGGTAGGGGTGTGTGAAAAGGAAGAAAAGCAATTTGAAAGCAAAACTCAAAACAAGTTAGATTTTTATGTCCATAGCTATTCTTAACATGACATTCAGACTAATGGGACACTGTTGGTGCATGTGCTCACAAGGACCTAGAAAGACAGTGATACTTGATCCCAAGTGACCACCAATGATGATGATGAATGATGCGAATATGTGGGAGGAAAATAAACAGCAGCAAACATCTGATTAACATAGAGAGGCACAATAGTCGTGGCTCCCTCTCCAGCCCAATCATCAATGTGTGCAAGATGCATGTGGGTGGGTTTTGAATACAAGAAATCATAAACGAGATGGGTGTGAAGGAGTAAAACAACAAAAGCCTTTCACTTTTTGCTTGCCTGTGTACTTGTGATCATTATATCAGAGCTATTTTTACATGGATGGGGTATATAAAGAGCAACGACACACACTAGAAGATGAGGACTGCTTTCCAAAAGTTCTCTTTATGAAAGTTCAACTACCTTTGACAGAACACAATAGAAAAAGAATGGGAATCGGAGTGGTGACATATTCAGACTTAAGGTGTCACCTGTTTGAGTGACGAAACGTTTCTGAGTAAACTTAAGATCCAGCTGAACCATTTCACTATTTTTTTGCGATATAAAGAAAAAATATGTGAAACAACAGTTATAACAGAATTAGGAATAAAACGGGTAAAGGTAAGAGTAGAAATCAATCTATCAACTATAAAAAGTAATAATGGTTGCATATATGATCAGTAGTCAAAGATACTACACAGGTGGTACTCAGATTTTGCAGAGATGGTAAAGTTGCACTTAGTTTTGTATGCATGCTATTTATTAAGAAGTCTTATGGCCTGATGAAAGAAGTTGTTCCTCAGGTTGCTGAGGCGTGTTTTAAGAGTCCTATATTTCCTCCTTGAGGGAAGCAGAGAGAACATACTATTGTATGGGTGTGCTGAATCTTTAATGGCCCGCAGGGAATTCCTGAGACAGTGCTGGATGTACAACTCCTGAAGACTTGGCAGCTCACATCCAGTAATATTCTGGGCTGTGCACACAACTCTACCCCGGACCTTACAGTCTTTGCTGATAAAGCTACCAGACCAGGTGGTGAAGCAGCCTGTCAGCAGGCTCTCTATGGTGCCCCAGTTGAACTCCCTGAGTATTCAGGGTCTCAGGCCAAATTTCTTTAAGCGCCTGAGGTCATACAGATGCTGTTGGGCCTTTTTAACAACAGAGATGGGGGGACTCATCCATGTTAGGTCTTTGTTGATGTTAGCTCCCAGATATTTGAAGTTGTCCACTCTCTCCACTGCTGTGTTGTTGATGGTGACTGGGAGGTGATTGTGGCCACTTTTCATGAAATCCACAATGACCTCCTTGTTCTTAGAGACATTTAGTGAGAGGTGGTTGTCCTGGTGGTTGTACTGGTACTACTTTTCCACTTGCTGGCTATGGGGGTGAGGGTAGTAGAGCGCCAGTCATAGATATTGGTCACTTTCTGTTATTAGTGAATG
The DNA here is from genome assembly GCA_900302585.1 of Regalecus glesne. Lineage (NCBI taxonomy): Eukaryota > Metazoa > Chordata > Actinopteri > Lampriformes > Regalecidae > Regalecus > Regalecus glesne. The sequence continues at coordinate 1,511 of OMLC01047069.1, read as the reverse complement.
GGGAAAATGGTGGTGGATTTGAAGCAGGCGGGGACAGTCTGGAGGGAAAGGGACAGGTTAAATATGTTTGTAAATACGCTCATCAGCTGGTGAGCACAGACCTTCAAGACGTGTCCAGGGATGCTGTCCGGGCTGGCCGCCTTGCATGAGTTGATCAGCATGAACGTCCTATAGAACAGCTTTAGAATATGTAGAATTGGATTTAATAGTATTTTGGTTTAATATTTTCAGGTAATCATTTTTAGGTCTCAATTGTCTGCATCTATGTCTGAATATAGACTGCCTGATAATTACGTTTTCGTATGTACATTTAAGGGATTGTCAGTCTTTTTCATGACATTCTCTTCTCTCTGAAATACAGAATAAGAGGTCAGATTGTTGTTTGGATACACACTCAGATATTAAACAGATGTTTGCATCTGCATCATCACCTGCTGATATGCAATAGTATATTTTACAAGCATTGTGTATTTATGCACAGCTTACTGGCTTAGTGGTTAGCACTGTCACCTCACAGCAAAGAGTGTCCAGGGTTTGATTCATGCCCATCTGTGTTGAGTTTTGCATTTTCTCCTTTTGTTTGTACTGGTTTCCTTCCTCAGTGTAAAGCTAGGTATGCTAGGTGAATTGAAGACAGAATTGTCCATTGTAGTGAATAATGTGTGTGATCGTGTGTAGTCCACTGGACCAAACTATGTGGTTCACAAATCGGCCTCTGTAGCCATCTGAAGACCCACACGTTTACAACCCAATGGAGAGGACAGTCATACTAGCTTTGAATGAACGTAGAGAGATGGATAGACAGACAGACAGATGGACAGAAGGACCCAAACTTGACTTGACCTTTCATGGGTACATCCCTCTCATAAGGCCAATGCCTGCTGAGATAGAATCTAGCCCTCCTGGAAACTTGAATTAGATTAAGAAATGGAATTAGAGTGTTATTGGATCAAATTAGATAATATATTAAGTGATGTATCTATGTGTGGACATATACAGTACAGGGAACTAATGTTCTTTCTACAATGAAAACTGTTAAGTATAACAGGGGAGAGTGGTAAGTCCTCATTTATTTTACATGTTATATCCAACTCAGCCATAAAGTGGAAATTTAGATTAAAACAGGTTTAAGCAAAGTTCTTATTTTATTTCAAGGAGGCTGTGAAGAAGTAAACGTTTATCATTTTGTGTTCAAATAAATGTTTCAAAGGTTGTTTTTCTCGCAATCCATTGAAACTAGAGTAATTGGCTTTCCTTTAGCTTCCTGCTTGTTTTATGGAGATTCTTTAACAATGTAAAATTGCGTTGTAAACAATGAAATGATCCAATCCCAGTCAACGATTTTGTTGGAGAGTAATACAAAATGAAATGGTTTTGTACATTTGGTATATTTGCACGATATTTGTATAATTTTCACATTCTATCCAATGTTGATAATTCATCTCAAGTTCTCATCCCTGGCCTGACAGCATCTTTGGAGAGTTCAGACCCAGATGTAGTTTTTGTATCTT
>OMLC01047067.1:0-11758 GCA_900302585.1 Regalecus glesne | reverse complement strand
GTCCAGCCTCTTGAAGGCGTTCAGCAAGGCCTCCACTGTGTCTGGAGTCTCCCCCGGGCTGAAAGCAGACGCAGACAAATCAGAGAAATATGTATGAAAGAGAGAGAGGGAGAAAAGATGGAGGGAAAGAGAAAGAATGGGAAGAATGAGAGAGAGACAGGAAGTTAGGTCATGGAACAGGGAATTAAATCAAACACAATTCACAGTAGAAGAAACATCTGCATTTTAATTCACCTACATCCATTGTTATTTTATTTGTTCTTTATTATTTTTTAATTATTAATCCAATCCACTTTAAATATTACTTTTAACACCACTGATGGTAAAAAGGCCACTGAAAGAGAGACAGAGAGAGAGGACAGACAGACAGACAGACAGACAGACAGACAGACAGACAGACAGACAGAGAGGACAGACAGACAGGCAGAGAGAGACAGAGAGAGACAGAGAGAGAGGACTAAGACAGACAGACAGACAGGCAGAGAGAGACAGAGAGAGAGGACTAAGACAGACAGACAGACAGACAGAGAGACAGACAGACAGACAGACAGACAGACAGAGAGACAGAGCAGGGAGAGAAAAGAATGCCAATGCAGTAGAAAAACAAACAGAAGTTAGATTTTTTTGCAACCGATTAATCTGTATTCCGACCTGTGCCAACCCCTCACCTGTTGAGATCGATGAGTTCCTGCCAGTAGGTGCGGAGGCTGTTGAAATAGAGCATCTGAGCCTCCCTGCTGAAGTAGTCGTTGGGGTGTTTGTGCCACTGCAGAATGGGGCTGAGGGGCCGGCCGGCCTCCACCGCAGCCTCCAGTTCACACAGGGTGTCGTGTGGCAGCAGGGACACAGCTATGTAGTAGAACAACCTCTCGCTCAGCGCCTAAGGGAGGGAAGGACGGTTGGAGAGAGACAGAGAAGAGGGAAACACAACCAAACAACATCAATGTATTCATCTTCAGAATGTCAACTTACTTAAATGCAAATAACGTAATTTCTCTCCTGCATCACTGCAGTGGCAAAGAAAAGTACACACTGTAGATAAGTACTGTATGAAGCTAACGGCACTTATGAAAGATCCATTCATCCATCTATTCATAATCAACCAGTTCTACATAGTAGCATTGTGGAGTCATGGTGGAGCTTAACCCAGTGCTCATTTGGTGAAAAGCGGGGAGACACCTTGGACAGGTTCCTGTTCCATCTCAGGGCTTGAGCAGTTCAGACACTGAACCCCTAACGGCTCAAGCCCTGAGAGGGAACAGGAACCCGACGACCCGACTTCAGATATGCAGTCGATGATGGATGTGTGGATGGATGGATAATTAAAGCAGGTGCAGTTGATCAAAGTGAAAAGTGGGAGAATACGGGATCAAAATAGGTTCTACCTGTGCACAAGCACAGCCGGCATGGCCATCAAACACACCCAGCAGCATCCCTCTTGTCTGTAGACAGGTGGCTGCACTGCGGCGATCCTCTATGGGAGCGTTTGCTGGTAGCTGGTTACTGTCAAATCCCATCACAGACGACACATTCTTCCCATCAAACTCCGGCACCTGGAACCGTGACGCAGAAACAAACCTAAAGTCAAAGGCTTTATTTGAGGATGGACAATCATTTGATAATAATAATAATAATAATGATAATAATAATAATAATTACAGTTTCTCTTATCAGTCCCACAAGGGAATATTTGCAATTCTCTGCATTTAACCCATCCTACCGTATAAGAGCAGTGAGCAGCCACCATGTGGCACTCGGGGGGCAGTTAGGGGTTCAGTGTCTTGCTCAAGGACACCTCGACATGCTGTATGCAGGACCGGGGATCGAACCTCCAATCCTCTGATCAACTGCTCTACCCACTGAGCTATACTGCCCCTGGCGAGGGGCTTCAACATGGGGACTGTAAGTGTGCAGAACAGTAAGAGAGAGAGAGAACACAAACCTTGAAGCTGTATTCATTGGCTTTGAGAATGGAGTTGACCTGCGGCGGGGTGAGGGTGTAGCTATGAAGATCCGAGGTGGTCCGGTAACCTCTCGATGTCATACGGCATCGCCAGATGTGGGAGGAGCGTTGTGAAGTAGGCCAGGAGGGTACGGGAGCGAAGTGGGACTGGTGTTGGCACGGCAACAGGCTGGAGACCAGGAGCTTTGCACGGGGCAAACCCCTGAGGAACTGTGAGGTCACGGGCATGGCTGACACCACACTTGGAACACACCAGCAAGAGTGCACCACTGATGTAAAGGCAACCACTGAAAAGAAACGGTGTTCAGAAGGGAGGCACTCACAGAGCAGCAGGGCTGCCACAGCTGCCTAAGGCTGTGTAATGAACGCACATATTTTGTAACTCTATACTATTAACCTTTCACATTAAAGGAGAGTTGCTGTATCTGGCCATTGTATTCCTACAGTGACATGCGTTCTCTGCATCTGACCCTTCCTGTTGTAGAGGAGCAGTGAGCAGTTGCAGTGCCCAAGGAGCAGTTTGGGGTTAAGTGTCCTGCTCAAGGGCACTACAACATGCTCCCTGAATCAATATTCAAGTGTTCGGATTGCATGTCATAGAGATGAGGAAATAAATGACGGGCATGGGGCGAACATGCAAACTCCAAACCGATCTGTGTGGGATTCCTCCCAACATCAATAGACATGTATGTCAGGGTTAATACCCCTGCCTGTGCCCCTGATCAGGGCAATAGGAGAAAGCACTGGAGTTGACCACCTGGTGCTGCAGCTGCTCACTACTCCTATACAACAGGATGGGTTAGATGCAGAGAACACATTTTACTGTGTGTAGAATGACACATTAATAAAGTTTTCTTCGTCTTCCCCTTCTAAAGGAGTGGGTGAAAGGGAATCTTAAGCCACATCAGGCTCTGTTGAACCCCATCACATTAATACTTCACTTTCTTCAGGTGTCTTCATGAATATTTGCATTCAGCGCTTGAACACACGTGTAGATAGATGGTGACAGGGGGACTGTTTTGGGCCTGCTGGCATGTCATGGCTGCACTGGGTGACTTGTGGACGGAGCTGCAACACGACCTGTTGCAGAATGAGAGCATGCTGACAGTCTAGAATGAAAGGGCTCCGGTTTTACGTCTCACCATCAGTCCCCACTTGTGGAGGTGGACATGGACTTAGATGGAGCTTTGGGAGGGGCGGGGGTTACGGCAGGATGCCCTTCCTGATGTCCAGCAGTGGGTTCGAACCCGCAACATCTAGCTACATTGAACACCCAGAGGAGCGTGTGAAGCCCACCCTGCAGACCGGAGTGCCAACAACACCAAACACTCCGGAGTCTGGCTTCCAATATCGCTTTGCCCTGTTCTCCAAGGACAGGTCGGGCAGGACAGGAGCGGGCCGTCTATTCATAGAGCTGCTATAAATCCCCCTGGCGACATGTGAACCCGCTGGAGCGTTTCTGCGCCTCCTTCGTCCCACTGAACCACATTCTGACCAAGTGCCTCCTCGTTACGTAAGCAGGACTCGCTGCATGGCGGGTGTGTAATGAGCTGGTGGCTTAAGACGATGATGGAACCGCACCAAAACCACAGTTTAGCGTATACAGCCGGGTTCATGACTAATGCAGAAACATTCCAACGTTCTACCAATGCCTGACCTCTGAGGGGGATCCCAGAGGTTAGAAAACCCTGACCGGTCGCTGTACGAGTCAGGGAGTGCACACGGGGCCCATCCCTGCTCAAGTTGCCATGTTTGTTGACAAATTATCAGCAAGCTAGCTAGCTAGGGAGCTCAACAACCGGGCTATCCCCTGAAATCGGTGTTCGTCAGGACAGAGTGGCGCAGAGTTGTGCAAATCTTGTCTGGTGGGACGAGAAGCAACGTCAGGGGTCTGCCGACTGAGACGGACATCCGCCAGCCGAGCAGAGGGAAGCTACATATGCGTCGACACGCTAGCCTAGATTCATGTTACATCCACCGAGTACGATCATGTCGACTAGCACGAAAATCCACAAGCAAGCGAAGTCTGGACATGGGCAAAGCTGCGCCAGGAATCCTACAAAGCACCACAAAACTTGCGGCACACACACTCACCTTATCCGACGGCTCTGGGGGGGTTGTTAAAGTTCATAACCGATCTGCAGACCGGAACGACGCGCATCATCCACTAGCACCGGGACGGATCGTGAGCGCTGATTGGCTGAAGTCTGACAGGAGCCGTGACGTCATATCGGAGGGTTGCAGACGTAAACCGTGAAGTATGTTGAGTCGTCCCTTACCTGGAGCCCCAGAAGCCTTCTGATTATTCTATTTTATTCCATTTTTATCTTGGATTCTCACCTCAGTCCCACAAGGGGAAACATGCAATTATCTGCATTTAAGCTATCCTGTTGTATAGGAGCAGTGAGCAGCCACCATGTGGCGCTCAGGGAGCAGTTCCGTGTCTTACTCAAGGACACCTTGACATGCTTTCTGCAGGACCAGAGATCGAACCTGCAGCCTTTCGATTGCCAGACGGCGCAATACGCTCTGAACTAAGCCACCCCTTGTTCATTATTATTATTCTATTGGTTTTTCTAACTCATTCTTTAATTTATTTTTATAATTTCATTTAGTTTTTTCATTTTATTTTAAATCCACTGAACAATTTGATGGTAAACCGGCCAGTGCCCATGGAGCAGTTAGAGATTCAGTGTCTTGCTTTAGGACACTTCAATGGGCTTTCCGCAGGGCCAGGGGATCGAACTAACAATGTCCATTTATCAAACATTCAGATGAATATTGACACGTACTCCTGTTTTTCTGTTTTGCTTTGTTTTTAAACTTATGTCCAGATGACCTGATGCAACTATTTTGACTTTGTTTGGTTTTGCCATTGTTTTTCTACCCCAATGGAGACAAGCTGAGAGAAACAGTGAAGTTCACTCTCAAAGACCGCCGATGAGGGCCACTCACAGTCGAGGTGCAGTGCTGTGCAAAAAGTCACTCATGCTCCAGTGGGGCTATCAGGGCCGTTGCAAAGAATTCCGGGCCCCCAACCCCCAAATTATCATAATACACAATAGGCTGCTGGGTTGTTTGCTTTTGTGCCCCCCCCCCCAAAAAAAAGGCTGTGGGCCCATAGAATTGTCATCACCTTTCGCCCCAAAACGACGGCCTTGAAGGCTATGAAGACCACTCACATGTGGCCTACATGGACTTGTTACTGTCATAGACATCCTACATGCTGCATGCTGAAGAGGTCACAGAGGGCAGTTCGCTAGTGCTGACATCATCATCATCGGCCGCCTCTGGCCTGTGATGCGTCCGAGCCAAAACAGGAAGTTGGAAAAGAGGCATTGATGGGGCGGCTGTGTGAAACGGGAGTGTTGCCGGCTGTGGGAGTTTATATTTCTGCAGCTGCTGCTGGAAGCATGTCCTCTGCTTAGCCTTTTCAGGGAAGCTGACTGCTTTGACCTACAGGAAACCTCAAGGTCATGGGATTTTGTGGTTGCCAAGAGCTGTAACAGCTCCTCAGTGCTGGCAGTTGATCCTCAGAGGTTTTTCCGTGTGTTCGGTGAGAAATGGTTCTTCGTTAACTTCGACATCATTCATTCAGACAACTGGAAATAGACTCTCTTGAAACTTTCTCATGTTTGCATTTTAAATATGAATTAATTATTACCTTCACTGGGAAGGAGGTTATCATTATTATGACTGTTTTACCTTTTTTAAATTCAATTACAGTTCTGTTATCCTGGTCATGTTGTATGCTGTAAGCTGTCTTATTCTGTGTACACGTCATCCATTCCCCGGCTGTCCGTCGTGGGAGAGAGATCCTCCTCTGTGGCTCTCCCTGAGGTTTCTTCCTATTTTTCTCCCTGTTAAAGGGTTTTAAGAGAGTTGTTCCTGATCCGATGTGAGGCTCTAATGACAGGATGTTGTGTTAATATCAAATCCACTGGACAAATTGTCCATTTGCTATAACGGGCTATACAAATAAAATTGACTTGACTATTAGTCAACATTATTGTGGATACTAAGAAGTTTAGAATGAAAGCCTTACATGACACCACCTGGGTGGAGTTAGACATGAGCACAAAGAGGGGGAGAAGAAACTTTGTCATTGTTCATACAGCCAATGAGAAGTGTTCTCTGCATCCGACCCATCCTACTGTACAGGAGCAGGGAGCAGCTGCAGCATCCAGGGACCAACTTGAGATCTCTCTCCTCCTGCCTTGCTCAGGGGCACAGGCAGGAGTATGAACCCTGACATGCATGTCTTAATGATGGTGGGAGGAAACCCACATAGACACGGGGAGAACACGTAAACTACACACAGAGAGGACCTGGGACAGGATTCAAACCCCCGACCTTCTTGCTGTGAGGCAATGGTGCTGACGGCTGTGTCGCTGAGCTAAATAAAACAGAGGCGTGTCCAAAAGACAGGACAGTGGCAGCATCGGGCGATCGGGTAATCTATTGGGTTTGGTCGGGATCAAGGGAGACTTGACTGAAGAAAACCCTTCGGTTCTATTTGGCTACTTGTTCTGTCAAAGCCACTGTAGGACCAGGAGCAGCAGACAGACTATGTTGACAGAGAGCTTGTGGTACAGATCCAAAGACTGTGAGTCTCCGCCCATCTCGGATCGTCTCCATCTTTCGTTTCTTTCTACCTCTTTTGACCCTCACCAGCCTCACATGTGTGTGTGTGTGTGTGTGCGTGCAGAGTGCCGAGAGCTCAGACACAAACCCTGGAGGAATTGTTCCATGTTGAGCTGAACTTTAAGAGGTTATAACTCAAGTCTGCTCCTACGCCTCCCGGGCTTCATCTCACACATCTGACTCCCTCCTCCTGGAGGAAGGAGCAGGATGTTCCACGATGACTCATCTCACGTTGCACATGGGTAAATGACTGCACGGACACGGCAACGTTTGTCTGGATAACAGCAGCCGGACAGCACACGTAGCATCTGCACGGCGCCCTCAAATGGATATACATGTGTGTGCGTGTTTGCACACCCCCTGCCACCAGTGCCACGTTCTAACGGGCCACCATGTCAATATGTTGTATGTATGGAATAAAAAATAACTAGTCACAGTTGTCATCCGGACGAGAGCGAGAAAAGATCCATGTCTCATTGTTGTGCCGATGACTCAGAACAAGGCTCTCTGCTGCATTCAGACTGGCCTTGGAATCTGAGTGACAGACCGAGAGGGAGGGGGGGAACCGAGGATGATATAACTAAGGATGAGTCAGAGAAAGGAAGGTGGGAGAAGAAGACAGAGATAGCAAGATAGAGAGAGAGAGAGGAGAGCTGTCATGAGAGGGCAATGGAGCATGAGGCCCCGATGGCTCACCGCTGGTGTCTTATGTCACCGCTCACCTGCAGCACTACGTGTCCCTCCGGAAAGGCAACGGGTTCACAGGAAGGATGTGACCCTAATGCGCACGAGAAGACAAACAAAGCACGTGACGACCGTGGTAAGTAAATCAAAGTCGTTGGCACGTGTTGGTTTATTGGGAAACTCAGCCGTGGTGGCACAGACAGTCAACACAGCGTTAAGTGTTTCATCACATATGGAGTGAACCTGTGAGCATCATGGAGTCAACACTGAGATTGGAGTGACTTTATCAGCAAAGGAATTAGTGTGGTCAACATCAGTGATCGATACAGATCTTGCAGTTACGCAAATCTTAAATTCAATGTACACTTTTCACAAACTGCAGAGATTGGTTTTTAGTTAAGAGTGTTAAATAAGGCCAAATCTGATTGGGTGGCATGGTGGGATGATAAACAATACATGAAAACTCAGCCCACGGGTCGGAGGTTAATAAATTATGTCACTGAATAAGAAGAAATTGTATTTATTTGTCATCAGACATGAAACGTGGTCTCTGTATATAACCCATCCTATTGTATGGGAGCAGTGAGCTGCCACAGTGCTTGGGGAGCAGTTAGGGGTTCCGTGTCTTGCTCAAGGACACCTCAAAAAGATTTCTGCAGGGGCTGAGATTGAACCACCAATCCTCTGATTACTACTGGCCTCCTGAGCTATGCCGCCCTCGAGCAACATAAATGACTGATTGGGATGAGTCTAGATAGTTAAAGAAGGATGAAAAAAACAAAAATCCAACCCACGTCCCCTCCAAACAAAATAGAATATGTTATCTAAAATATGTCTGTGTGTACGTGCACATATGTGTCTATGTAAACACATGAGTGCTTGTGTGTTTTCTACAGCATGGCATTTGTATCCGTATCCCCTGCATTGGCTTTCCTCTCGTTGTCCTTCTTTATGCGATGCACCACAAGGATGAAGACCAGAACTGTGGCAAGACAAAGAGAGCAGCAGTCAGGGGAAGGAATTCACGCTTGGCATCAAAGAACAAAAATACTCACAAAAGCATCTGGAGAGAGTAAAAACCAACAAAGTAAAGCAAAATCACAATGGTGAAACATCAGTGTAGTCTTCAGAGTGGGCCTGCAGTGATACACGTTCTCCAACAGCGGTGATGATGATGGTGATGTAATGCCCCAAAGAGTCTGCTTTGCTTCCACAGGGAGAGGTATCTATCATAGCATATGAGCATGTGACGCAGATCAGTACCCCAAAGGCTTCTGGGGGTTCAGCGTCTTGCAGATGCATGCTTCAGCAGGATGACTACAACCCCTAATGTTGACCGTCTCAGCTTTTCTTTTGAGAAATTCCGGACAGCAGGCTTCAGATTTCCTCTGAGTCCAAAAACCCCTTTACGTTTCAGTGTTATGAGCCCCCTGCTATGCTAACTCATCCGTCTCTCATCCACCGCTTGTCTGAAATCGGGCTGCAGAGCCATGCTGGAGCCTATCCCAGCACTCATTAGGCAAAAGATGGGGAAAAATACTGAAAAAGTCACCTTTCCAATGCGGGGCTTGAGTTGCTAAGGGTTCAGTGTCTTGCTCAAGGGGACCTCAACACACTCTCTGAAGGAACCGGGGATCTAACCAATCCTCTGACCACTAGACAACTAACCACCCTGCCTCCTGAGCCGTGCTGCCGTTAGGGTGGGTGAACTAATAGTGGGTAGCAATTGGTGGATGCAAGTTAGCATTAGCCTGCTAGCCCAGCCAACAGCCTCCTAGGTTCTGCCTGGTTAGCAATTCGGGATACCACAAATATGGTCCTGAAGGTCCAAATACTACACTTTGGTCAAAATCAAACAAAACATGAGTGTTGGTCTTCTGTCCTGATACTGTACTGTTGAATATAACTCCCACAAAACACATGGAGGCCTTTATAAATTGGCCCTGCCCCTCCATGCTAATCCATTATGTTCAAATTTCTCTGTTGACCTTGGAGGAAACTATTCTGCACATGAACATACGATCCTCTTCCTGTCCTCTGGATATTGTTCCCATTTGGTTCTTGAGAGTTTTGTATGTCAAACAGTCGATCCAGACATTCACTCCATTGTCGATGGCTCGCTGTCCACTGATACGTTCCCCTCCTGCCTTACCAAGGCTAGAAACTTGGAAACTCTATGCATTTGTCATTATATATACAGACATGGGAATTTGTTCATTGCATTTAACCAAGCTTATTGTACAGGAGCAAGTCAGCGCCCAGATTAATGTTTATCAGTTTATAAGAAACTAAGATGAGACTCACCGGTAAATCCGACTACTCCAGCGAGGAGTCCAATGGTGGACCCCATTCCCCACTTGTGACCGAATTCAGCTGGCTCCTGATAGCACAGCCCCAGCACTGTGCAGTTACATACCCAGACTGGATGGCAAAAAAAGGAACACACACCACACACATGCATCAAATATAGTTAAATAAAAATCTTTAAAATGCAAAACTATCAGGCTGACCGACAATTCCTATTTGAACTGGCAACTGACCTTCAAGACTTTGTGTGACCCCCATGCCCGCATTATCTTTGATGTTAATTGGGAGCCGGAAGATTTTGTCTTCGGAGGGCGATTTCCTCAGGATCAGCTTGGCTGACATTCCTGCGAGGAGACAGGAGTGAGTGGACGAAAGGAAAAGTGTTAACTCGTGCCGTCAGAAAGGCTCTGAAGTTTGATCAGGTGGTTCCCTATCAGGTTTGAGGCGTGCATGAGGCTACCATCAACAGGCTGCAGGTCCCAGTGGGGTGACTTCTTGCCAAGGGGCAGGGTGAAGGTGAAGGGCTGGGAGTAGGGAGCAGCATCTGGGTCATAGGCCTGAATGATCACAGGCTGGGGGTTCTTTATGCAGATGAAAGCCTGAGACTTCGTCAGCTTGGGGATGTTGTCATTCACATCCAGCAGCCTCACTGAGACGTCCCGCTGCGCTGAATTCTCCGGGTTGGCTACAGACAAGAGACAGCACAGATTATTCTTTTGTCTCCTAGTTTCATTTCTCACAAAGATTTTGACCTTTTGCTCTCAAAAGGTTGTACATTTCCTCACTGTTTGCTCGGAGGTAGCGTTTCCAAATGCATGTCGAGGAACTGGTGTGTGTGTGTGTGTGTGTGTTTGTCATCTCACCCTTCTCAAAGACGGTAACAGTGACTTTGAGGGTTTCAAGGGTCTCTCTGTCAAGGTTGGATTTGGACTTGATCACGCCCGTGGCACCATCAATCTCAAGCCAGTCAGCAGTATCTCCATCCAACTTGAAACTGACCCACACAGAAGTGCAATTGATATAAAAGTCTGGACTTATATCATAATTTACTAGTGATTAATAATAGTGATTACATTTTTTTTAAAGTTTTTAAGGTCCCGGAGTCATCCTGGACTCTTTCCCACTGCTCATTGGGTGAAAGGGAGAGAAACATGCTAGACAGGTGACCCCTCCATCTCAGGGCTTGAGTAGTTAGGGGTTCAGTGTCTTGCTCAAGGACACTTTTACATGTTTTTTGCAGGGGCCAGGGATCAAGCAACCGATCTTCTGGTTACTGGATGACCGCCCTACCTCCTGAGCTATGCCTCCACTATATATAACTTGTTCATATGAGGTGGTAATGATGGACAGTTCAGTTTGGGGGAAACAGCAGCTGTACAGCAGGTGGGATTCATACCCGATCTCTTGGCCCTCCGGGTCCCGAGCCTCCACTGTGAGCAGGATTGTGCCTGATGTGATGTTCTCAGGTACGGCCACATCCAGGATGTCTATGGTGAACTCTGGAGCCTCATCCACATCGGTGACAGATATGGACACGAAGGCTGAGGACTCACTGCCGTAATTGAGGCCTTTAATCAGCGGCTCCGGGTTGCGAGCATCTATCTGGAGTGTGTAGATGGAAGACGACTCAAAGTCCAGAGGCTGTTGGGAGGCAGATGGGCTTGTTAGGCAGGACTGGTATCTCTGAGGCATCCAGACATGTACATAAAAACATATGCAGCACAGCTGAAAGTCACTGGTTGTCTGGAAGCCATCAGTGATTCAGTTAAATTCCAAACTGAATTTGTCATTGAGGGATATTTACTAAAGGGACCAATTTCCACCTGCATTCATTGGTCACTTTACTGGGACACTAACTGCTGACACATTTCATAGGCAGAGCTTTTGGACAGGAGGCTCTGTGGGATACGAAGCCCTCTTTGAGCTTTTGTGCCTGTACGTCGGTGCCTGTGTAATGAGTGCCTATCCATACCTTAGCTACAACCAGCCTTCCCTCACCATCGCCGTCTGTCTCTATGGCAAAGATGCCGTCATCGTTTCCAGAGGAGATGTGAAACTCAATCTGGGAGCTTCCACTGCCGGGGTCATCAGCATCTGTCGCTTTCACTGTCAGGATGGTGTGTCCCACCGGTGTGTCCTCTGCCAGGGTGTGACTTCCAT
>OMLC01047062.1:0-10759 GCA_900302585.1 Regalecus glesne | reverse complement strand
CTTTCCTCGGCACTCTATCAAAGGCTTTCTCCAAATCAATAAATATCATAAACAGCTCTTTTCGCTTCTCCAAATACTTTCCTGAATCTGTCTAACTATAAATGTTGCATCTGTTGTCCCCCTTCCTGGTCTAAACCCATATTGCTCCTCACTTATATCCACCACTTCCTTATCCTGGCCTCCAGTACTCTCTCCGCTAACTTCATTGCATGTTCCATCAACTTGATTGTCCGGTAATTTCCACACTCGTTGCTCCCCTTTTCCCTTAAACAATGGCACCACCAAACTACTTTTCCATGACTCAGGCAACTTTCCTCCAGCTAGCAACTCGTTCACCACCTCGCAAAACTTTAGACACTTTATCTCCCCCAACATCTCTGTACATACTTGCTCGGTCCTGCTGCCCTCCCTTTCTTCATCTTTTTATATGCTCTCTTACCTCTGTACTGTTACTTCCTCCCACGGTCCCAACACTTGCTCTGCATTCACTATTCCGTCCCATTCATTTTCTACATTCATCAGACTTTCACAGTACTCTTGCCACACTTCCACCCTCTCTTCCACCTGCACTTTCAACACCCGTTTTGTCCCTAACACACGGTACTCCCACAACTCCTTTCCTTCTTTCTTCCACTGTTTGCCCATCTGTACACCTTGTTCATCCCCTCCCTGTTAATTCCTCAATTGTCTTTCAGCATGCCTTTCTATTGCCTTCGCCACTTCTCTCCGTGCCTCCTTCTTTAACTCCCTGTATCTCATCTTGTTCTCATTTCCGCCCTCCTTTTGCCATTTCTTATATGCAGCTTTCTTCTTTTCCAACACCTTTGCAACCTGATCATCCCACCACCATGCTCTCTTCGTTTCCCGCACCCTTTACTGCGCCGCACACCTTCTCAGCTGATTCTATTAATCTCTTCTCAAACATCCCACTTGTCCGCAGCCGTCTTGCCTTCTACCCTCACATCATCCACTGCTTCCTAAACCGAGTCTGCCTTCCTCTGATCTTAGCTTCCAGGTCTCAATCTCCCTTTACCTCGGTTCCCTTTCTGCTGTCTTGCACGTCCAACTACCCAGTCCATTACCAAAAGCCTGTGCCCCATAAAACTTCCTCTCCAGCAATCACCTTACAATCCCTCACCTACGACGTTCTGCCTCATCATCAAGATGTAGTCTATCTGCGTTGCATGCTCCCCAGATTTATATGTAACAACTTATATCCTCTTTCTTAAAACACGTGTTTGCCACCACCATCCCCTTCCCTCTGCGAACTCCAAAATTGACTCTCCCTCTGCATTCTTCACCCCATATCCGTACCCACCATGACTTGTAAATCCATCTTTTGCCAAACCCACATGTCCATTCCAATCACCTAATATCACACATCTGTTCTTTATCCTGCCTCTCAGCCCGCACAATTCATCATAAAAACCATCCTTCTCGGCCTGATTTAATCCTACTTGCGGTACATAGACAACAACAAAGCTGACCAAACTGCCACCCAAAGCTAACTTAAGCTCCAAAATTCTGTCTGATACTCTATTTATACCTACCACTGCCTTTGACAACTCCTCTTTCACTGCTATTCCCACTCCATTCTGCCCACCCTCTGATCCTTTCCAAAACCATTTGTAACTTCTCCCTTTCCCTTTCATCATCCTTGTTCCCTCTCCCTTAAACCTCACTTCCTGAAAACCACACACATCAACCCTTCGCCTTTCCAACATATCTGCCACCTCTGCACTCCTTCCCTTCATTGACCCCACATTTACCGTCCCAACCCGGAGAGACACAGGGTTATCGGGCCTAGTGGCCGTCATTATACACGGCATAGCCGGCCCCTGGTCCTTCCGGGGTGCCACCCAGGGGACCCGGTCATTAACCTTCTCCAGATCTGCAAAACACATGTAGACTGGATGGGTATACGCCCAGGCCCCCTCCAGGATCCTTGTGAAGGTAAAGAGCTGGTGTCACAAAAAAGAGGTGAATCGGTTCAGCTGGAGCTTAAACGTTTATTAAGAAACATTTCATCACTCAAACAGGTGAGATCCTCAGTCTGAGCAGACTGCAAGCATTCCTCCCCCTTTTTACACAGCACATCGATACCACACAACAATGCACTGGTTTCATATGCAAGCTGGGTCATCAACTGCACATTCAGTGGCAATGAGCACCATTTCACAAAGGATTGGGGAATATCTGTAATCACATATATGTGGTATCGATGTACTGTTTTTTTCTTACCTGGATTATTGAGCTTGCATCAAGACAAGGAGCTGGTGTGCTTTTCATGACTAAGACAGAATCCGCATTTTCCTCTTCAATCTGTGGTTTGACTATTGGCTGGACCCTCCTTTCCAGCACCTTAGAGTAGACTTTCCGAGGGAGGCTGAGTAATGTGATGCCTCTGTAATTAGCACACACCCTCTGGTCCCCCTTTTTGAACTCTGGGACCACCACCTCTGTCTGCCACTCTGGCACTGTCCCAGAATTCCATGTGATGTTGAAGAGACATGTCATCCATGACAGCCCCTCAACACCCAAAGACATCCGCATATCTGGATGGATCTCATCAATCCCTGAGGCTTTGCCACTGAACTTTTTGACTACTCTAGTGACCTCCTCTGGGGAAATTGATGTTGATCCTCCATCATCCTCCAGCTCTGTTTCTATCCTAGAGGTTTGGATAGTTAGGGTCAGGAGTTCCTCAAAGTTCTCCTTCCATCTTTGTATTACCTCTTCAGTTAAGCTCAACAGGATCCCATCCTTACTATAAGCAACTTTGATGAGCTCCGCTTTTCCCTACTGAGGTGCCAGACAGATTTCCAGAAGTGCTTTGGTGCTGACTTAAAGTCCTTCTCCATGGCTTCCCTGAACTCCTCCGACACTTGTTGCTTTGCCTTTTTCACTGCTGAGGTTGTGAGAGATGCCACAAAAGCTCCACAATAAGTGGGAATTGAAGGTCTTCTTGACGGAGTCCTCCTCCGGACATTTCCAGTTCACCTGCACTTTACGTTTGGGTTTACCAGGTCTGTCCTGAGGCTTCCCTCTCCACCTGACCCAACTCACCACCAGATGGTGGTCAGTTGACAGCTCCGCTCCTCTCTTTACCCGAGTGTCCAAATTTGTGGCATTAAATCATATGATACAATATCAAAATCTATCATTGACTTTGTCATAAGGTGCTCTGGTACCATATACACTTATGAGCATCCTTATGTTCAAACATGGTGTTCCTTACGAACAATCCATGATTAGCACAGCAGTCCAACAATAAAGCACCACTCGGGTTCAGATCAGGGAGGCCATTCCTCCCAATCATGCCCCTCCAAGTATCTCCATCATTTTCCATATGTGTGTTGAAATCTCTTAGTAAAATGACGGTCACCTATAGGAGCCCCAGCTCCATCCACTGTCTCCAAAAAGGCTGAATACTCTAAAGTACAGTTTGGTGCATAGGCACAGACAACAGTCAAAGTTTTTCCCCCCATAATCCTAAGAGGTAGGGCAACCCTCTCATCCACGTGATTAAACTCTAATTTAGTGGCACTCAGCTGGGGACTTGTGAGCATCCCCACACCCGCCCTGGCATCTCTCAGCATGGGCAACTCCTGAGAAGAATAAAGTCTAACCCCTATCCAGGACTTTGGTTACAAATCTGATGCTGTGCATAGAGGTGAGCCCCACCAGATCTAGCTTGTACCGCTCCATCTCCCGCACAAGCTCTGGCTCCTTACCCCCAGGGAGCTGACATTCCATATCCCTAATGCTAGTCTGTTTCTTCGGTCTGGTCTGTTTAGTCACTTTTACTTCACTGCTAACTATCGGGCAGTGCACCCAACCCCACTGGTTCTTCCTGTAGGTGGTGTGTTCACAGGATATTATCAAAAGAATTTCAAACAAAAACTGCAATTGATGTCCTTTTCATGATTTGAAATTAAAATTGTTGATATTGTTATGTTGTTAATAGGCCACCACAGCACGAGACTCTATGGCCAAATCTCTGTACAGTGCGCTATTTGACTGGATCGTCCTGCACATTAACCATGCGCTCCTAAACAGGCGGGACATGGAGGAGTCAGTTTCTGTAAGTTGGTAATCATATACAATCCATTTATAATAGTTTAAAATACAAAATTGGCTGCAAGACAATTTATTTATTTATGTTTATCTAAATATTTTATAACTTATTTATGTATGCTACTGACTTCCTTTGACTTATTTGAGAAATGAAGAGTAAGTCATTCTCAGAGTTATTTTAATTTGTAATAAATGTCTATCTGTCTATCCAAAGAGCTCTGTCGATCTATCATTATACTTACAACTGAAGATTAGGGTGTGAGGGATGGCCTACTAATTTTTTTCTGGTTCTGTGCATTACTCCTGGCCTCATAATGAAGTTGTAAAGCACCAGGAATTTTTGATATATAATGATTGTATTCTATATTTACTCTAATCATTAGTATCTCTTTTGTTGCGTTTCAGTTCAAATATTTTAGGCTGATTATTCTAGTGATAAGGAACAAATCTTCTGTAGCTGAACACTAGTAAAAACTTTGCTATTTCTTAAAGAATACTTTGTCATTTAGTATTTTGTCTTCATTGATGATCCAGAATCTCATTTTCTGTTTTGTATCAGTGTTTGTCAGTTGGCATCCTGGATATCTTTGGATTTGAGAACTTCCCGTCAAATGGCTTTGAGCAGTTTTGCATCAATTATGCCAATGAAAAACTACAGCATTACTTTAATCACCATATCTTCAAGCTGGAGCAGGTAAGTAAATATTAATATCATGATCCAGATTATCACATAAGAAGATGGTAAATGTAGTTATTTTATATAGTGCTTTTCTAGTCTAGTGACTGCTCAAAGCACTTTACATCCTCTGCCTCACATTTATGCATGGGGGATTAAGGCTGGATGCTCTTTACCCAACGCTCCAAAGTGAGATCAAACTCACAATGCATGACTTGGAGGTACATGCTCTACTGTTGAGCTACCATAGCCCCTAAAGAAAGCCTTTCATTGCCTCACAACATAACTGTATTTATCTGGTTTTGTGAACTCATCTGTTGACCACTGCCCGTTTACTTTGCATGTGAAATCTAGGCAACTCTTTATTTAACAGTCCTCCAACTACCATTGGAAAAGAAGATGTTGATAAAATATGGCTATTGGAAAAGTGTCTTGATGCATACTCAATAATCCAGTTAAGGGAATAACAATAAAAGTGAATCGGTTCAATTAGATAAGAAGTTTATTCTGAAACATTTATCACTCAAACAGAGGACATCTTCAGACTGAAGATGTCACCTGTAACCTAATAGCTCACAGAGGTGAGTGCCATCAACACTAGATAATAACTTTTTACATAATTCATATATGTTTGCAGATTCTATGATATCGCAAAAAAGTGGAAATCAGTTCATCTGGACCCATTTATTAAGTGAAACATTTCATCACTGGTCAAAGTGATTCACTTTGTTTCAACTTTTTTGAGATTTCTTGACCCCGATTTATTGAGCATGAATAAAGACAATTCTCCTGATAATATAATCTACTTGCACTGGTAATCTTATTATTAGTCCTTGTTCGAAAAGTATTTAGCACTTATACAATGTTGTGGGCATTTTCCAAATGAAAATATTTTATCACCATCTTGTTTTATTGTAGATATCTAGTAATTACAGAACTATATTGTCTAGTCTCTGCACTTTTGTCTGTAAAAGTTTATACCGCAATTACTTAAACTTTCAATATTTACAGTGATCTACATAAGTTCCTGCACATTCTTAGCATTTGGTAATATCAAGTAAAATTATGTGAAATGAAGTGATCCCGAGACTGACAAATGCCTGTCGATATTGTTTGTCTTGCAGGATGAGTACCTAGCAGAGGGTATCACCTGGCATAACATAGGCTACACTGACAACATGGCCTGCATTAAGCTGATCAGTGGGAAGCCAAGTGGGCTTTTTCATTTGCTGGATGAAGAGAGTAGGTAGGGATATTTTTGTTCTCCTCCATGTGAACTGCTAAGGTAAGAGATATGAGAATCCAAGCTTTAGAATGTTATATATACTATAGAAAAATCCTTCAAGGTCACCAATTTAATAAATAAGAAGTGAATCAATCCAGTAAATTCAGATGATTTATTCCAACTGTGAGCTGTACTTGCCTGTTTCATGCTTCACACAATCATCAGCTGCCAAAATGTCCCCCCTTATTTGTTGAGGGCTCTAACTTCCATTGGTGGTTATCTTGAAGTTTTTTAGGAAGTGACGAGCCAGAGCCAGTGGGTTAAAATCCGGCGCAGGCTATCAGGACGGGTGTCCAACCTTAATCCCCCAACCTTCATTCATAACGTAGGGATGTAATCTGTAGTCTACATCTGTTCTATAAATGTCCATAAAGGAGTCCATAAAAATTTTGTAATGCATATCACTGCAGCTTGTTGCAATTTCATATATTTCCAAAATTATTTTGTATATGCACTTATAAATTGAGAGCTCAATACAAGTTTTCAAACCTAGATAGATCCACTTTTTAATTCATTAATATCGCAAAAACTGCAGCAGCTCAGGGGTAGAGTGCACACTTCAGGAACTTACCACACATGTCTAGTGGGTCATGAGTGATTGAGAGAGATCATTTTGTATGAGTCTATATGTTAATTTTTAGGCTTGCCTACTCATTCTGCCTTTAAATAGTGTAAAATGCTTGGTCCTTAATTTTGAATACATATCTCCTGAGGCATTTTATTGTTTTTGTTTTTTGCTTTTTCCCCTTTTTTCTGAATATCCATAGCCTTCCTCAGGCCAGAGATGTGACATTATTGGATAAGTTGAAGCAGCAGCACCAAGACAACCAATTTTTTGTACCTACTACCATGATGGAGCCATCCTTTGTCATCCAGCACTTTGCCGGAAGGGTAAAATATCAGCTCAAGGTGAGATATTGCAGTTTTTACAGTTGCAGATATTGCAGATATTACAGTTTAAACATCTCCTCACTTAAAAAGAAATAATGATAAGGCTACCTACAGTAATGTCGCACAGTATACCACTTTTACCACATTTGGACACTGTAGTTGATGTAACATCATGGCCATTGACAGCATCCTAAAGTTAAAAGGAAGAAGTTTTTGACCCACCAGTTGTTGTTTTTTTGCCGTTTTTTACAATTCTGATTAGAACTGTAATTGCATGTC
Source organism: Regalecus glesne (assembly GCA_900302585.1). Lineage (NCBI taxonomy): Eukaryota > Metazoa > Chordata > Actinopteri > Lampriformes > Regalecidae > Regalecus > Regalecus glesne. Next base: position 3,551 of record OMLC01047062.1, on the reverse strand, counting down.
TAAATTATTGGGTGTGAATGTATGCAACTGCTTGAAGAATTGTGTTGGACACCACGTTTTCAGTTTAAAATTTTATTTAGCAGCCGTTCTTATCCAAAGCAACATATATCTGACTTCTGATCCAGTTGAACAGATTCACCTCTTTTTGTGATTTCCCTACCTGGATTATTGAGCATGCATCAAGATATCTGAGAGGTAGTTGACTTGTATAGCATTAAAAGTCAAAGCCATAGACTCTAACTGGAAACTCGTCCTAACTAGGGCTTGAAACCCTGATCTCTAGTAGGAAAGCTGATATTCTTGCCTGCTAAGCTAACCAGCTGCTCACTGGTTGAAATCACTGATAAAAAAATAAGCAAGGCATATTAAGGATATTTCTTAGGGGTGGCATAGCTCAGTGGGTAGAGCAGTTGTCTGGCAATTGGAAGGTTACAGGTTCGATCTTCAGTCGTGCAGAGAAGCATGTCGAGGTGTCCTTGAGCAAAACACTGAACCCCTAATGGCTCCCCGGGCGTCACATGGTGGCAGCTCACTGCTCCTTTATAATAGGATGGGTCAAATGCAGGGAATTACAAATTTCTCCTTGTGGGAATGATAAGGGAAAAATTATTGTTATTTAATGTCTCTTCTCTTCGTGTTAGGGTTTCTGTGAGAAGAACACAGACCACATGCGTTCTGATAGCATATTGCTATTAAAGAGCAGCAAGTGGGCATTTCTCCGTCAGCTAGGAGGATTCAGTCCGGTTGCCATATTTCGATGGGGAATCCTCCGAGCCACCATCCGCATCCTCACAGCATTCAAGGAGATGGGACGTCGACGGGCAGAGTCAAGTGAGTAATTGCATTTTAGTTCTGTGTTGGTCGCAATGTCTTCTGTTTTGTCCAACGAGGTTTCCTTTTTACTTGTACATTCAAAAGCATAAAAGCAAGAGCAATGTGTAGAGAATCATTTCTTGCAACACAAAATAGAAGGAAATATGTTTGCAACTGAAACCCTACTGTGTGCCTGCTATCGTTTGTTTGCAATTTACCATAACTTATCTTTTATGAGCCCCCTATATATTTTAAGATAAATATTATCTTTTGCACTAATGGGAAACAACTTTTATATGTTTCTTTATGTGTTGTATAGTTTTTGCTGTATTAATGAATTAAAAGGTGGATTTGTCAAGGAAAACCTGTATTGAGTTCTGCATTTACAGGCGCATACACAAAATCATTTTGTAAATGTGAGAAGTCGAAACAAGTTTCATTAACATGCATCACAGCATCTTTATTGCGCTACTTTATAGACATTTAAAGAACCATTGTAGACTACAGATTTGATTCGATAGAGTATATGTTGCAAGAAATGCAAGAATAAATATGCAAACAGCATAGATCATTGTGTCACAAATCCCAATGACCATTGTTTCTCAACTTTTTTCCGAATAGACTCTTTGATTGTCTCTTTCATTCAGCTCTATAAACTTATTTCTCAAATGAGTGTTTTTCTGCCGCATGTTCTGAGGATTAACATTGCCACACGGATGGTGTCGTTTCCACAGTGGCTGCCAGACGTACTGCTCGCAAATCCCTGAGAGACACAAAAACGCCAAGTACCACGAAGCAGAGGCTGTCCAGGTAGTGGCAGATGAATTGATTCTTAAAACTCTCATCATGTCTAATTTCATTTTGATTGTGGGACTTTAATTTGTTCACATTCACGTCTTATTTTCTCTTTCATACAACTACATGTTGATTGTGTACTTGACAGAGTTTCGTTTTGCATGTGTGGTTGCTTTCTTTTCCCACCAGCAAAAATCTTTACAATCCACTATCACCATTGACATCCCCATTTGATTTTTATTTCTCTGCATAGGTTCTTGAAAACAGGCAAATTTACTTTAACTTGCCCCAGTCCTTGTTCCCAGAGATTCTGTGTACCTTTGTCTTGATTTCCTAATTCTAAGGCAAAAATTGGAATATTTAAAAATGAGGCTTTTTTGGATTTTCTATACTGAAATGAAAATGAGAAATGGGCCTTTTTTATTATCAATGTTTTTTTCTACATTTCAAAATCAGAAATACAGCATTTTCTCTTTTTTTGTTATCAAAACTAAATATTGTGTCCTTTCTATACTACTCATTTTCATATAATTAGTCAAACATGAAAATCCCCCTTCTGTTACTACAAAATGTGAATTTCGGGGATTTTGTCACGGATCATATTGTCCTCCTTGATGGTTAGCATCTTCTTTTCCTTGAAAAAGATAAAACCATCCATTGCCTCATGGTTAGCAAGATAGCCCAGATCAGATAGATCTTATTTTATCATAGTTTAAAGTTTAATTAATGTGGTGGCTAGAATTAATTATTAGAGTCATTAAGTCAGCAATTAAGGCCACTTGTATTCGTTCAGTGAAATTTGTCCTCTGTATTTAACCCATCCTGTTGTGTAAGAGGAGTGGGCAGCTGCAGCACCTGGGAACAGTTAGGGGTTCATTGTCTTGCTCAAGGGTTTTCCAACATAATTTCTGAATGTGATGGGGATCAAATCAGCAACCTTCTGATTAATTGACAACCCACTCTACCCCCTTAGCCATGGTGCCCCTACAATATACTAAGACAAACTCAATTCATTAGTCCAGTATTGTTCACCTTTTTTGGTCTTTAAGCAGACTGTCTGGATACATTTGGTAGAATGTTTCTTTTAATAGTAACGATAAAAGTCAAATTATAGTAACTCATAATTTTCAACTGAATGTAGCCGAAGGTATGACCGGTAGAGGTGGGGGGTCAGGGTTAAGAACTGATGAGCAAACCTGAATATTTGCTTGACATTGCCCATAATCTTAATGAGATGCATTCATATTTATTGAATTGATCTCATGAGTAACTGTCGGCAGCCAAAAGCACTCTTCTGAAAGACCTGCTCGACTGTGTGGGTGCCAAGGAATGCATTGTGTGCCTCCAACTTAATGCTTTCTCTAACACATTAAACCAGTCTCAAGTTTATTTATCAAGTCTAAATATTTGGCTCCTATAAAATATCTTCTAAAGGGGTGGCATGGCCCAGTAGGTTGTCTGGTAATCAGAAGGTTTCGAGTTTGATCTCCGCACCTGTAGAGAAGTGTGTTGATATGTCCTTGAGCAAGACACTGTTCCCCTAACTGCTCTGCTCTGTGATGGACTGGTGACCTATACAGGGAGTACCCTGGCTTTCACCAAATGAGAACTGAGATTAGGCTCTAGTTCCCCCGCGACCCAATCTCGGAAAAGCAGTTGACAATGGATGGATAGATGGAACATATATTCTATAAATAACTGGTTAGGTAATACAGCACAAATAATAAGAGTATGGGATGAAGGGGTATGGTATGGACGAGTACAGGTTATGCAACAAAGACTCTGACTCCACCCATGTAGTTGTAGGCTATTATCTAAATATGACACAGTAAATATGCATATCAGATTGGATTAATAAATGGCTTTAAATAATGAATTAATGGATTAACTCTCCTGCGGTAGTTTATTCAAGACAAGATGTAAGTAAGGATGAGAGATGAACA
>OMLC01047057.1:0-15171 GCA_900302585.1 Regalecus glesne | reverse complement strand
CTGTGATTTAACATGACACCACTTGCACTAATACTGCGACAGCTGCGTATGCGCATGCCGGCAATTCTGTTTGTTGTAGGGGATTACTCCCGATAAAAGCCCCAGTGAGGAGCAGCGTGGCTGGGCTACAGAACTACTGTTTCCCCCTGACTTAGAAGGCTTTCACTGGGCCTCCAGAGCCCTGCAAAAACACAGGTGGGGCACTTCATTCCTGAAGGGAATGAATGAGTGTATTCTAATGATGATTAGCCGGGGCCGTAGTAGTGCCGCATCACCTTTACACAATGGTCAGACGATACCACGCCGGGGCTTATGTAAGGCCCATAACTTAACAGAAATAGCAGGCTGGAGAACAGTAATGTAGTAATAAGCCCTGACTGCTCCCCCATTCATGTGGCTTTTGTTTGATGATAGATTTGGTCAGGCGATATAATGATATTTCTGTTTCACACCCATTGCCATCACAGAGAAATTGTGGACAAATTCATTTAAGAAGAGGAAGCTTCGTGTATTTGCCAGTGTACATGCATATAAAAAAATGTTCTCTGCAGTGTCTGGGGAGCAGTTAAGGTTTCAGAGTTGTGCTCGAAGGCACTTTGACACACTTTCTGCAGGGACCGAGGAACGAATTCCCAATCTTCTGATTACTAGACAACGCCCCTTCCTCCTGAGCCATGCTGCCCCAGGATTCATATCTAATATAGAGTATTTCAATCAATATAGAGTGTAGTACAAGGTACTATGGCCATATTATATGTTGTATGGTTTGAAATGTTGTGTGTGACCAGTTAGGGACAAATATGTGATGGCTACTTCTCTTTAGATTATTTTTAATTCTATGAGATAATACACCGGCATATGTTGCTGTTGTTATGGCAACCTATACTCTCCCATGACCAGTCCATATTGTTGTTGTGAATCCGTGGCCTTGCAGATAGAGTGGTGCATTATGGGAATGATGGAGAAACATTCTGCAGGATTTTATTGCAGAAAATACAAAAATATGTCTCATTGTTAGGGTAGCAGAACTCACGAGGTAGGGCGGCCGTCTAGTCATCAGAAAATTGGTGTTTTGATCCCTGGTTCCTTAAGAGAGTGTCAAAGTGTCCCTGAGCAAGAGACTTGACCCCTAACTGCTTGGAACAACAGATGGAATTAGCCTCGTGCCTAAATTGGACATATTCACATTCTAAATGTTCATTAGTATGCACTGTCCATATAAAAGAGATTATTATTATTTATGATCATATCTATCAACTCTTGTGTCTCCTTTTCCTAAACAGTCCACATCTCCCCCATTCCGTTCTCCTTTCTCTATCCTTCTCTCTTTAAGCACTACGTACACTGACACGGATTTATGTGTTACCTTTATCATGGTTAATGATATTTGCCTAGGCTGCCGCAGTGAATGGGGTGTTGATGAGGATTTTGAGACCAGCCGCGGGTGGAAAAGGATTGTTCCCCGTCCCTCCTTCTCCCGTCTCAGCTGTCCCGCAATGTGCTGCTGTTTGTCACTGAAGAAAAAGTGGAACACTGTTGCCAGTGATGGGGCAACCCCCCCTGGTACGCACACACACACACACACACACACACACACGCACACGCACACACACACACACACACACATGCACACATGTATGCACACTATTAGCTACATGGATTCAAATTCTGTTTTGATAAATGGTTGTTATAATTTTTATATATCGAGCATGGCTCAGGAGGTAGAGCAGGTTGTCGAGTAACTGGAAAGGTCACTGGTTCCATTTCCTGCTCCTTCAGGAAGCGCTTTGCAGTGGCCTTGAGCAAGACACTGACCCCCCCCCCAAAAAAAACAAAAAAAACAACAATAAAACTGCTCCCTGGGCACTACAGCTACCTGCTGCTTCTATATCATAGGATACAGAGGAAGAAATTTGTTGTTGGAATACGATGACTGAATGAAGTTAAAACATCTCTTCATACATGTTTATGGGGGAATCTAATGTTGCGACAGCTCATATTAACATCCCATCTTACTGATGCTCTATTTATGGAGGGCGATATGATTAAAAAGCTTTGAGATTTGTGGGGGTCATGTCAGCATCATAAGAATATAAGATCGACTCATCTTCGGGGCTGGACTGTTCTCGGTCTGCGGTTGATGAGGTTTATTCTATGAGAGCTCTGAGCCAAGCATGGACGGTACAAAAGAGATGCACAGATAGGGAATAAACGCTGAGCCTCAAATCTCAAGTATTCGCTTCAAAATGCTGAGTGGGGATTTGTGCCTCAACCGAGACACGTGTGTGTGGCCAAGACTACAAGTCCTCCAAAAACGCACACACACATGAAAAGTATCTCTCTCTCTCTCTCTCTCTCTCTCTCTCTCTCTCTCTCTCTCTCTGTGTGTGTGTGTGTCTGCAGCTCTGCTGACAATAGGTTAGGATGACAGAAGGTCCTGAGTGACTCTGACACACTGCTGACCCCCTCTCCCTCTCTCCCTCCTTTGCTGCCAAGTCCCACACAGGCGCCTTTGTACTCACTCCACCATCAGTGACCATCCGTCACACGCTAACCTGACAGCCCACCGCAGCCCTGTGCGGAGCCACACCACAACGGGCCCGTGGTCCTAGCTTAAGCCTCAGCTTCGGCACTAAACACCATCTAATCATGCCGCATGGATATGGACCAGAACTGGACCCCTAGCCAAACACATACTGGTGATATATACGAAGTAATGGTAATGATTTTATTCGTCGTGCACATCATCCTTTAAGTTTCATGATGCTATAAAGGTGCGAAATAAAAGACAGAAACTTTAAGGACACAGTAAAATCTAGTTAGAATAAAGCAACCATGACACTGTTGGAGAAACATGCTCTAAGATACTCTTCATTACACAGTGAAATCAAACTGTCAATGTAAAATCCTTAAGAGAGGACCCCTAGCCAGTGATGCTCAAGGCTCCTATCAATAAAAAAAGTATTTAAGAAGTTTCTTGAAATTTTGGGGGTAGGTGACAGGCATCGGGACTGGTCCATGAATACTGGGATGGCTTTCTGTACCCCCATCCATAGGGTTGGGTAGTTGTTGTGTCAGGAAGGGCATCTGACATAAATTTTGCCAAATCAATATACAGATTGATAAGACCACAACGGATCGGTTCAGCTCTAGGTTCACAATGGCCAACATTGGTGCTGTGCCCTCACAGGGTACCAATGGAGACCATTAAATCCACTGTGATGACTCCTGAAAAACTAGCCAAACTTTTTTTTTGGGGGGGGGTTTCTACCTTTATTTGATTGGATAGTCAGGAGAGAGACAGGAAAGTTTGCGGAGAGAGAGAAAGGATGACCTGCAGCAAAGGGCCCAGATTGGATTTGAACCTCACTCAGTCCTCTGTAGTACACGCTGACTGAGGTGAGGCATCAGGGGGACAAGAGATCCATTTTCACGTGTCACGATTAGCCCCATGCTGCGCATAGTGTGGTGGGTGGGTTCAAACCTGCACCATCTGGCTCATCAGTTTACAAAGCACTCACTACCACTGAGCTGCTGCGGCCCCTAGAATGTAAAACTAGTAAAAATACTACTATAGTACTACTAAGACCAGTCGTACTCTATTCATCCCAGAAGGCATATGACTTCATCACAGATAACATCTAACTAGCAACATCCAACATGGTACAATCTCACACACATGAGACACAGGCCAATGAGTAGAACACACACAACACATCTCCCACATGTTTACTTCCTCGTACAGGCTGTATGCACAGCGTGGGGTCAGGAACACAACCACAGACACAACAATACCAGCATCTACCACAACGCTTAACTGGCCCTGGCCACCGCGCAGAGCTTTACCCCAGCCTCTCTGGAAGTCTCACGGTCACATGCATCCCAGACTCAAACCGCATGCTGGCAAGCCGGCGTATAAATGGCCACAGCAGTTCACTGACACTATGCCTGTCATTCAGACAGCTTCTGCACTGTGAGAAATATCTGCTTGGATCTTTAGTCATCGTGGCGGAAGCTTGGACTAAATTAGGAATTGAGGTATGAGGTGAGACATGTCCTGGAAGGATTAGCACCCGGAGACTATGCTGAGGCAAAGACGGCCCGGACGGATCCAGGATGACCGAGGCCGTTATGGCGGATATTAGAGTCTAACCACTGCCTCTCATCTCTGGCCAATGTCAACCTATTTCTGTAACTTACCATGCTTCCTATCCATCCCCAAGACTGAGAGGTCTGTTTTACGTGTCGTGATCATTCCCCACATTTGGGGTGTACACAGACTTAGATAGAACTTGGGGGGGGGGGGTTTAGGCCAGATGCCCTTCCTGATACCCCGTGGTGGCTTCGAACCTGCACCCTCATCAGTTCCGAAAGCGCGCACTCTACCCCTGAGCTACGGCGACATCCCCCATCTGTCCCCAAGAGGATGAGCCTAGATCAGTACAGCTTCTAGGTTGACCACCATACTTTGTTGTCTTGTGAAAGAGAAAGTCGACATGTGTGTGTGTGTCTGTGTGTGTTTACATAAACCCACAAACCATCACTCCACCAAAGCTATCTGCTTTTGGGTCACCTAAAGCCCTGACGAAGCAAGAGTGACGTCTAAAAACGCTTCCTTATACCCAACCTGGCATCCCGTCAGAGTAAACCGTATCCATCTTGCTCCGACCTACTTTGGAGTTAGCACAACAATTTCTGCCCTCATTTCCATCCCAGAACTGGGAGACAAACACATTCTTGTCATTGCATATCATTGGCTCCTAGCAGAGGTGACAGCTGTCTTCACCCCTCACCACCGCCACCGACGGCAAGAGGGGACTTCATAGACGGTGTCATGGAGAGGATGGAGGGGTGAGTCTGGGATTAGCTCATTAAGGCAGACATCTTTGATCTGAGGTAATCTGTCCCATTTCCAAGGCAACTCGATCACATCCTCGCCTCTTGGAGGAAAACACACAAGGGGGTGTAGATGTGCACGCACAGGCACACAAACACACACCCAGGCCATGCAGCCACGGAGAACAGGGCCCGACAAAGATGTGAGGTGTAGATGTACAGCAACAGCTAAAAGTCGTGTCAGGTTTCTGGGGGCTCGTGCTAAATTTAACCCTGTGGTCCTGCAGCAGGCAGCAGGGTTTAAATGCCAGCCTACAGTTGCTCTACACCAGTTGTTCTCCACACGTCTTCCACTCATCACTAACTCCCCAAGCCCAAGACTGGGAGAGGAAGGCACACGGATACAAAACATACATTCACTCCACCACACACTCCTTAGACGCGGGACCTGACAATACATAGAACGCCAATCCAGGGGAGCGCAGGAACCCCGGTCCCTTACGTCCTGACTGCAGCCTTCGTCTGCGATGGAGCTTTTCGAGACTAACCCTTACTTCTTCCCTGACCAGCGCTTCTACGAAGGGGGAGACAACTACTTCCCCTCTCGCCTGCCCGGCGGGTATGACCAAGGGGGATACCAGGACAGGAACTCCATGATGGGCCTGTGCGGGGGTCTCTCTGGAGGTGGTGGAGTCGGGGTGACACAGATGGAGGACAAGGCGTCTCCGTCCAGCCTGTCACCCCACTCTGAGCCCCACTGCCCGGGCCAGTGCCTGCCCTGGGCCTGCAAACTGTGCAAGCGAAAGACGGTGACCATGGACCGGCGGAAAGCAGCCACGCTGAGGGAGAAAAGGCGTCTGAAGAAGGTGAACGAGGCATTTGAGGCCCTGAAGAGGAGCACGCTGATGAACCCCAACCAGAGGCTGCCCAAAGTGGAGATCTTGCGGAGCGCCATCCAGTACATCGAGAGGCTGCAGGCGCTCGTCTCTTCCCTAAACCAGCAGGACAATGAGACAGGACAGCAGGGGATCCACTACCGGCCCGGCCCGGCCCAGCCCAGAGTGAGTAGGACAGAAAATAATGTAGAAAAGTGATATGGAGGTATAGAACCGAAGGGTAAAATATGTTGAACCTAAAGGACATGATGGGAGGCAGGGCATGGTGAGAGATGGTGGGTGGAGAGATGTAGAGAAAAGGATGAGAGAATTGATCTGGACATGAAAATGAGGATTTATCTTTTCTTGTATAGACACTTGACAGCCTGTCCATCACAGGATTGAGAGACCTACTGAACCTAAAGTCAACTTTAGTGCTCTTCCTCACTAAGATAAGCCTCCGGAGGCCTTCAGCTCCATCATCCCGGAATAGCCATAAATACGTTTCAGACATCTGATGTCTTATGGTCCATGGTTGACATTATGATGTGTGTGTTACCTGTTAAGAGTTTCTTTGCTAAGGTCATCTACGGTTGACAAAGGTACAGATCTCGGCAAAGAAATCAATAGAAAGTGGAGGGTGCAGTCATCTCAGAGGATGAAATCCCAGTTGTTACATCAACAGAAACAGTCATACAGTGGAGATTTCACCATGTTCCCTGAAGTACATCTTCTTCTGCATTTCCTAATTCACAAGTGTACCATCCTCCTGAGGTAGCGCTGTTTATGTGTTCTAGTTTTGTTGTGCGTCATGGAACCAGTAACATATCTGACTAGACGTGTCTGTGATTGTAAGAATGTGATTGTGTGTGTGTCTGTTGCATATTCAGACTGTACACCAGGGGTGTGTGTGGTGCTTCTGTGCGGGGGCTCTGTTGGCTGTGACATGTCATAACACAGGGTGATTGACAGCGCCTTGTGTGTGTCTCCATGGAAACAGGTGTCATCGTCAAGCGAGCCCAGTTCAGGCAGCACCTGCTGCAGCAGCCCGGAGTGGAGCAACACCCCTGACCAGTGCACACAGAGCTACAGCAATGAGGGTAAGTACACACACACACGCACACACACACGCACGGACACCCACAGACACACACGGAGATGTTCATGATAACCAGCTACGGCCATGTCTATCCATTTCTCTGCAAATCTCAGTTAGATCGGGATGTGTTGTAAATATGGAACATGTGTCTGTTTCCTCATGCAGATATGCTAAGCGCTGGTGAATCTCCGGACCAGGGCAACATGCGCTCTCTCACCGCCATTGTCGACAGCATCTCGGCAGGAGACGGGACCGTGTCCTACCCAGTGGTGCCTGTGGACATTTCCAAGTAAAACCCTTTCATGAGGCTGATCCCCAAAGACACCAAAGAGAGACAGAAACTTTGGGGTGGAAATTGGAAGAGCCTTAAAAGAAATGAGGAAAGACAATCAGCGGTGTTACATGGTGGGAGTCAGACACCAGTCCCAATTCCAAGTAATTTATTGTTCAGGTCTACTCCTACTAGTCCACTAGTGTTGTGTCTTATGATAAGCATTGCAAATTGGTGACTTTTCAATATTCTAGAAGTCATACCCCGACTTTTAACCAAAGGCCTTCCGTTTTGTTCACAACAAGACCTTTTATTCCTCTCATTTTATACTCGAACCTGTGGTCCACATCTCCGTTTAAGCCCAAAGACCAGAGTTTAGTTAGCTAGAAATCCTTACATCTCACTAAACAGTACCAAACCGAGACTAGCAGTGAGGATTTCCCCTCTAGGCTGCCCCGGAGGCTGAAAGAGAATTTGATGCGCAACCAAAAACCCAGAGTTTTTAAAAAATATTCTTCTTCTCCTAACTTAACTCAGAGAGACCTTCACCTGATCTGTTTTGCATTCTGTTTGTGTGTGTTTTATGCTTAACAAACGTGAATTTATTTTGCGGGGCCAATATGTACCATGGTGGTTCTGACCAAGACCTGCCAGATTCAAACCGGCGACGAACGCCGGTGGTGTAAATACGTTTCCTTTTTTCTACAGAGTGGTTTTGCTATTTTATTTTCTATTTGTCCCTAACTTATTTTTGACTTTTATAACAGATTGTTGTGTATTTGTAGATGTTTCCAAAGTGATATTTTCCATCCAGTTCTTTCAATAAAGATCATTTTCAGTATTGCGTCTGCTCAGGTCCAACGTAATCACACACACACAAAAATCTCATCCTCAAATATCTTTAAAAAACAGCTTTACTTATGTCTATATAGTGTCATAAATACAGTACACTTTTTAGATAGCCAAATAATAAAATCTTGATTTTTCAGCATCTTTTCACACCTGGAATAAGATACACATACAGTACTCATAGCTGCCACATAGCACATCAACATCTTTTTTAGACACCTTGGAAAAACGCTCTGTAAAGTAAAAAAACAAAAAGATTGTACACCCATTCAATACTTCACTGGTTCAACAAATATGCCGTGTTCTCATTGGACGAGGAGTCGGATGCTGCAGGGTACCGACTCCTTACTCACGCATCTCCATGGCGACTGAACCGGAAATGGGAAACAGGCAAAGAGGTCGTCTCTGTCCACTTGAGCAGTTTTGCGTGGCTATTCATTGGCTGGTGCCGAGCAGCAATTGACAGTTTGAGAGGAGAGGAGAGATTTAAGCAGAGGGGCTACAGTAGTTACATGTCTCAGCCACCGAGGATAAACTCATGGCTGCATGGTTGGGGTTGTCTTTTCCTTTTACATCCCCACACCATCTTTACATCAAGTCTCAAGGACAAGAGATGATTTGGTTTCATTCACTCTATCATCCATGCACACTCAAGCTTCTCCCATATCACAGCATTCTCTCCTTCATAGGCTACATAGTGTACAGAAGGCGAGAGAGAAAGAATGAGGGAATGGCTACGTGGTGTCAAGGGGAGGTGGAGGAGAAAGAATTAAAGAGTAGAGAGGGAGAGAAGAATTTAAACAGTATAGAATTGGACCCATGAACCTGTGAAGAGTCTTTTTTTAAAGTTTTGACACAGAAATGCTCCTTAGTGAGTCCCTCCCAGTTCACACAGAAAAAGACACACTAAGGTCCAACATAGAAAGAGAGAGAGAGAACAGTCAATACCGATACAGGGCAATGGGTTTCATACAGTAATGATATTATTCTTTGTGTATAATTCCAATATATATTTATATATATTTGTATTTATATATATAATATTTCAATAAAAAACATAGGTAATCCATTTTATGTACAGAAACGATTAATGAGTAATACCTTGCATAACCGATAGAGGGGAATCTGCGCAGTGAGATCTGCTAGCTATACAAGTATTAACCATTCTCAAGTCCAAATCAACACTTTGTCACCACCTTCTCGACAACTCTTTTTCCCTAAAACACAACTGACTGTTTTATTGTGTCACAGGGTGGCAACAGTGGCGTACTGGTTTAGACTTGGGCCACATTGAGACTAAAACCCAGATATTAGAACCAGGACTAGAACCCACATCTGAGACGAGGGGAGCAGGAGCACAACACCACGACAACAAGGCTATTGGGAGCACTGGGGTAAACTGGGAGAGACCAGGGGATAAGTCTCCTTTACAGCAGCGAGTGCAGCCAGTGAGCACGCTCGAAAGAGTTTCAAAAGTCAGAGTTGGCCTCTGTATTGCACATGTCCGAAGGAGAGGTGAAAGGTGAGAGGGTGAGGCCGGACGCAAAGGGGGCTGAGGATAAAACCCCCTCCTGACATCCAGTTCTTCCTCTGCAGATTTGGCATATCACTCTCGAAAGGCCGCAAGCATATGTCCGTACAGGTAATGAGAATGCACTGAGAGAGAGAGGGAAAGACAATGGGAGAGAGAGCTTATGTTAGCCACATTCTTCTTCTTGTCCCATAAGAAACCCTTCAGATGGAGCATTACCGTGGTAGGTTAGTACAGTTTTTCTCAATCATATCCCCAGGTACCACCAGCACCACTTCTAATGTAAATATGTTCAGCTATTCTGCCAGGTGTCTCCCCACAGGTCTCATGTTTACCATGTTCTTCAACATGAACCACTTTGGTATTCATCTTTTGGAAGAAGTTAGCCGCTCAAGAGTTGATGACTTGGGTATGTAGTCACATTATTAATTTGTTTATAAGTTAATCAACAAGAAACCCGAGGAAAATCTCGATATTCCCAGTAGTCTGGTCTTTCCTCTGTCCAAACCTTTTTCTATCATCTGTTTGAAAGTGAGAGATTTATCTACTAGGTGTCCAGTAGCTAAACCGATAGCCTGCATGGTTATTACAACAGATTAGCCGGGGTGCATCGTGAGGATATACTCATGGTTTGACCGTCTACTGCACATCGTTGTTCTGAAGCAAAAGAAAAACCACTTTTGACACTAGACCGCTTCTTACGTTCCTTACGTCAGGATGCGTGATGACGCATGTGTGCAAGGGACAGGATACGATGTACGCCGAGAAGGCGGCACTTCCGTCAACTAGTGGCGCTCCATCAGCTACAATTTGAGTAGAGGTAAGATCAATATTCCTTTAAAAAAATCATATTTAAACAAAACATGTCTTGGTAAAAAAAATGTGCGTATATAATGAGTGCTCATGTGGCATATTTGGTAGATTTTAGACAAACTTATCGTTTTTTAATATTTTGAAGAAATGCGATTTTCTTTTCGTTACCCGAGGGCAGTTAGGTCTTTTTCGAGGGTAAATCGCGCTCAAAATACATGTGAAGCCTGACTTCGGTGTCCGTTTTGCCAATATATCAACCAATATTCATAGAAAATCGACACAAGTGATATTTTTGTCAGTAAAAGGAGCCTTTGGTTGATGTCATTGGAAAGCGAGGACAAGTGAGCTTGAAAGCATCGACAGTGAGAAAGAAATGGATCTCAGAATCGGGTTTGAGAGACATTTATATAGTAAGTACTACTATTGAAGAAAATAACTCATTAGAAAAACAGACTGATACACTATTTGACAAATATATGTGGATGCCCTTTCTATGTGGTAGTCTTTTTTGGCAATTTCTGCCAGATCAGTTTCTAGTTTTTCTGGTGGGGCAGCAGTATCTCACCTGCAGAGAAGAAAATACTTAAACTGATTAAGAGAGCTAGCTCTGTCCTGGGATAGTCCCTCAACACCGTGGAGGTAGCGGGAGAAAGGAGGTTGATGGCTAAGATGTCATCAATGATGGACAATAGTCCTCACTCCATGTAGTACTACATTGCTGCACTGGAGAGCTTCAGTGACAGGTTACTCCATCCAACATGTTTGAAGGAGCGTTTCCGCAGATCTTTCCTTCCTGCAGCTGTTGGACTCTATAATCAGCATATTTCTCCCTTGTTTAAATTGTTTTTTTTAAATATATATTATGCCTTAAATTTTCTGCCTCTCTGATTGTGCTTGCCACTTTGCTGCTGTAACACTGTTATTTCCCCCTGTGGGACTAATAAAGGATTATCTTATCTTCTAACAGGTGCAAAATAAAGTCAAGCATACAACCATGCATTCTCTATAGACAAACATTGGCAATTGAATTGGGTTATACTGAGGAGCTCTGGGAATGTTCAGCAGGAGCTTCCTGAGATGGGTTTCCATGGCCAAGCAGTGACATACAAGACTAAAATCACCATGCGCAGTGCCAAGCGTCGGCTGGGGTGGTGTAAAGCACACCGCCATTGGACTCGGGCGGCGGAAATGTTCTCTGAGTGATGAATCATGCTTTGCTAGCTGGCAGTCTGACAGACCAATCTGGGTTCGGCGGATGCTAGGAGAATGCTACCTTCCTGGATCCAGGGGGCCAAGTATAAATGCTGGTGGAGGAGGAATAATGATCTGGGTCTCAAAAGAGGTGAATTTGTTCAGCTGGATCAGAGGTTCATTTTTGAAACGATCTGGGTGTTTTGATCTGGGTTTGATCTGGGTTAATGATCTGGGTGTTTTAAAAAAAAAGATTTGGGCTTTTCCCTTTAGTTCCAGTTGACATCTTGATACTACAGTACAATGAGTGTGAGTTCGAATAGTCGTGAGTTTTGCCGCCCGTCACACGGGAAACCAGGGTTTGATTCACTAACAGGGAGTCAGTAACTTTCTGTATACAATGACATGTATACAATTAGGGGCGGTATAGCTCAGTGGGTAGAGCGGTCGTCTGGTAATCAGAAGGTTGTAGGATCGATCCCCGGTCCTGAATACAGCATGTCGAGGTGTCCTTGAGCAAGATACTTAACCCCTAACTGCTCCCCGAGCGCCATATGTTAGCAGCTCACTGCTCCTATACAATAGGTTGGGTCAAAAATGCAGAGAAATCCAAATTTCCCCTTGCGGGACTGATAAGGGAAATCATTATTATGACATTCTTGAGAATTTTGTGCCAACAGTTTACGTAAGGCTCTTTCCTGTTTCGATATGATAATGCACTTGAATTTAAAGCGAGGTCCATACAGATATGGTTTGCTGAGCTTAATGTGCCCACAGCCATGTTCCAAATATGAAATGTGAAAAGCCTTCCCAGAAGAGTGGAGACTGTTATAGCAGCAAAGGGGAGACCAACTCCAAATCAATGCCCATAGTTTTGGAATGAGATGTTCAACTAGCACACATGGATGTGATGTTTGGGTGTCCACATACTTTTGACTATGTAGTTTATGTTAGATGGTAAGCAAAAATTTCGAGAGCATATGGTGGGAATACCAGGAATGCACAAGAAAAGCGTTACACCCCTGAAGTCAATCCACGTATGGTTGCTCCTCAGCTTTCTCTAAGGGTTGACTAAAATTTCACAAGTTGAAATATTGATATAGAAAAAGAATTGTTGAAATTGTTCCGCAATATATATTATAATTATTTCTTGAAATTGTCCTATTTTTCTCTTACTTTTGCAGCAGTTTGGCATTACGTTTGCCTTGGTGTCGTGAAAGTGTGTAAGATAGCAACCCTGACATAATGATATATTCATTCATTCAACAATTTGGATCAAAAGGGAGTCAACATTTAGCTGCATCTACTCTTAAATAGATGTGTGCCAACACATAGCCACTAAGTCAAAATCTGGTGCTCAGTGGAGAGGTATCAACTCGTTTTTTTCCCCTTTAAACTAGCTTACCTGTTAGAATTAGTGCTCTTAGTAAGCGGAGAGTAGTTAGCATGAATAGGTCCTTACTGCGGAGGGGTCAAGTCTTGGAGGTGCCGGGGGAGGTGCTAGAGAGGGCGCGGTACAGAGGGATATGGCGGAGCCGGACAGAGAGGAGACAGCATGCAGTTAGTCAGGCCAAGCTGTGAGGAAGGTATGCGTACCTTCACAAACACACGAGTTACGAATACACAGATAGATGGGGGTTGAATTTGTACAGGCATGGCTTTAGTATCTGTTAAAACAAGCACGCAGACAAACATAAGTGGCTTAGTTTCGCTGCTGTTGTAGTATACCTTCAGGCTGGAGCTGCTTCTTGGGCACCAGAGACATGGAGGGGGGAATAGACATGGAGGGCAAACGGAAGCCAGCGGGCAGTGTCTCCATGGAGCCTGCCATCATTCCCAGACCCATCCCACCTTCCCGCGCTCGAAACCTCTTACGCCATGATGGAGAGCGGCGGAATGACTTGTCATCTCCACTCTGGAGAGAGAGACAGAGTGAGAGAGGGTTCAAAAAATCTGCTCTTGTTTTAAAGGAGAAGTCCCCTATTTGTTTACAACCTGGGTCTTATTTCAGTGTTTTTTCCCATCATGCATCTCTGTCCATGCAGCAAACTGGGCCACCAGGTGCATGCCTACAGGTCTTTCTTTGGGGCCTGGCTTCAGATGATGGCTTCTTGGGGTCTTCTTGAATCCCTCTTACAGGGCCAGAACCAGGCTCCTTGCCTGAGACCTATTTGCCATGGGAGACCCTACCAGCAGCACAAGGCTCTGGACAGCACAGCTCTCAGGTTTATAGGCACAAACTTCTCCACCAAGATATGGTGATGGTCCCTCAGAGAGGACCATCACCTTATCTGAATCTCAGTTATTGCAATCGTTCTACTCACCAGATTTATTTTAGAGATGATGGAAACCGGACCACCACAGAAAAAAAGCTTTACAGTGGTGTCTTATGGTGCTACAGAATAAGGTCTGTTTTTACTTGTCATGGTTAGTCTCCATTTTGTTGGAGTGGACACAGATTTAGAGGTCATGTGAGGGATTAAGTCTGGATGACCTGCCTGATGAAGATTAAGTTGGTGAATAAAATAACATAACCAATACACATAATTGCAAAAACAAAAAAAGCAAGACCCATGTTTGGAACCCTCCCCCCAATGTTCTTGTAAGATATCATATCTAAATTAAGGAACTTCTGGTGAGGTTACCTCATCCAGTCGGCGGTCGGTCACCAAAGCTAGCAGATTGTTGAACTCTCGCTCCAGAACCTGACGTGCCTGAAGGACCAAAACTCAAATCAGCAGTGTGAATAGACAGTGTTATGAATCTGATGTTTTGAAACACTTTTATTGTGCTGTGGGTTGAACTGTATGTTGTCTTCAACCCCCCCTCCCACCTGTGTGTTCTGCATAGGGATCTGCAGAATGAGGGCAAGACTGCTGTAGTCGAAGGTCTCGTCGAGTGTGATGAGCGCTCCGTGAACGCCGCTCTCCAACAGGTTCCCACTGTATTCCCTAAGACCGATGGACTGGACCCAGTGGATCACCTGCTCATTGGTCCACACCAGCATATCTGCAGTATGAGGGCGAGATGGGTCAAACGGAGTAAAAGGTAACGTAATTAAGCACTGTGCTGCTGTTTGTTTGTGCACCAGGGGTTGATGTGCATCATTGTATGGATGACTTGATTTTTAAAAGCCTTTCAAAAAATATTGAGAAAGGGGTTAATCGAAAAATTGGGATGGAGAGAGATTGAGTGTAAGAGATCATAATGTTCATTTCCACATAGTATCAACCCACTGGCACACTCCTGTTCCCTGAAAGCACAGCTGTCGGCCCGCTTTCTAAGTTGCAACAGGCGGTGATCACGTGTGTGTGTGTGTGTTTGTGTGTGTGTGCGTGCGTGCGCGCACACGCGGGTGCACAGGGGTGCTCATCTGTTAATATGTGTGAGTGACTGGGGGGGAGGATTCTGATTTGACATGACAGCTGAGTCAAGTTCATGTTCAGAACTCAAGGTTATAAGGTCAGCAGCGTCAACTGGATGTGTGTATCGTAAAGCCATCTGCATGGGAGTGTGTCTATATTGCTCCCTCTTTCTGTGTGTGATGCTTAATCAAAAGATCGCCAGTCTTCCATCGGTTGTCATTTTAGCAGTGTGAAGTAACTACAGCTGTTGATAAGCCTCCATCCTGGCAGTACCCAATAGAACCGCTAGATAGCGGTGTGGATTGACTGCAGATTGTCCAGAGATGTGTATCTGAGTATAC
>OMLC01047054.1:0-19256 GCA_900302585.1 Regalecus glesne | reverse complement strand
CAATGAGAGGGAGGCGGGTGTGTGTTATGTGTGTGTGTGTGTGTGTGTGTGTGTGTGTGTGTGTGTGTGTGTGTGTGTGTGTGACGGCCTTTCAGGAGGATTTGTAAAGAAGACCCTCGGAACCTGAATGCCTGGGCCAACCTGGGCTATGTTTACGACAAGCAGGGGAGAGAGGTGGAAGCAGGGGAGTGCGTGGAGAAGGTGTCCCAACTCATGGGCTTAGAGGCTGGGGAGGTCCATCTGGAAGATTCCAGGTTTCTTGCAGCCAGGTGCCTAGCCGAACAGGCCTACGCTCACCCCTATGACGTGGAGCTGGACAAAGAGGAGGACCTGAGAGAGAGATTAAGTGCAGCACTGACGCTGTACAACCGAGCTCTGGACTACGGAGGAGAGCTGGTAAGAGAGGGAGATGTAAAATAAGTCAGTGTGAACACTAGCCTGGTTAAGAGTGGCAGCTAAATGCTGAAAATGTAAATATCTTATAGGTGTTAAGTGGGTTATGGATCAAGAATCACTGCTTAGTCAATACAGCCAATGATGCCACTGTGTAACTCACAGACCATCCCACATATACACCTACTATCTGTTGTGTCATGCAAAGCTGACCTTGATCCTGGACGTGGGTCACAAGACCACATAAACCTGACTATGATTTAACATGATACTCAAGTCATACTTCACCATTCAGTCTTGACACCTAATCAGCAGTAGAATATCAATAGAAAGGTATAGGGGGGGGCACGATAAAATGATTATGGAATTAATTTTACCCATCTGGTAGCTTTTGTCTCGTATATTCAAGTTAGGCAAGATTTTCATCCTTTGTCTGCATTCAATAAGGGCGTAACTAAGATGATCAAGACAAGATGAACCAATTAGGTCAGTTTAGCTTGCACTTAAGTATGATGAAATATATCCTACTCCTCTAATGCAAAATACAAGAAAATGCTATGCTGTTTTCCCCAGATACCAGTGGAGGAAAGAAGAAGCTGGTATTTCAAGATGGCAACCATCTATATAAGGTACAACACTGACACTGTGAGCCATCCGATGAAAAGAGATACCGCTGCATTATTACAGTCAATTAAACGGTTGCGCTCATTTAGGTATGCTCATGTGCTGTGACTAAGCAGCCATTTTCCCCTTTGCAGGCTAGATGAAATCGTAAAGACCAAAGAGGACTCTGAATATTCCAGACTCTCTCACTACAATAAGGGGTTAAGGCTCCTCACAGAAACACTCAAGTCAGAGAAGATGCAACACAAAGGTATCTTTCTGGTTAGCTCAGGTGATCCGTTTTTATATTTGCACGTTACATGAAGGCAAAGCTCTCAATCTACTGGTCAGCCTTCCTCCCTACGCTCACCTATGGCCATGGAGGTTGGGTCACGACCGAGATCACGGATACCAGCGGCCGAAATGAGTTTTCTCAGGAGGGTTTCTGGCACCTCCCCTGGAGACAGGGTGAGAAGTTCGGTCATCGGTGAGGGACTCTGAGCAGAGCTGCTGCTACTTTATGTAGAAAGGAGCCAGTTGAGGTGGTTCAGGCATCTAGTAAGGATGCCACCTGGTCTCCTCCCTAGTGAGATATTCCAGGCATGGTCCATGTAGCCAGGGAGAGGGACGTTGAATAAGGGGTTAAAAATAGATGGATATTTTTAAACTCCAATTCAAAGTTGTTCTTGGTCTTGTGTGCATGGAGTCATTCTGACAGTGAAACACTTTATGATGAGGGGCCTACTAGAGGGGTCCCCTCTAGTAGGGCACAACATGATAATTCATTTAGAACTCAAACAAGCTACTTCAGTCTACTCAGTAAAACATTTGCATGTGGCTGAGATATGTTCTGATGCGATGTTTTCTCCACAGCTCTAAGCTGGTGTTATGTGGGCATCATGTTAGAGAGGAAGGAGGAATTTTCCACTGTTCCCATGTCTGTACATGACTGTGGCTACTCTGGGTCCGACCCCCTGTCCTGCTACGGAACTGTAAGTTATACCACATATTTATTCAACATTTAATAAGCTCCTAATGATCTCGTTGTAAGCAAACTGCCTTTTCAGTCTTAAGTTGACCTTCATGAACTATTCTCATTATGACCTCACCTTAAGACCCTGCCTCATAAAAACTAGTTTCCTCACTATTCAGGAAACATAATCACCCCCAAGATTCCAGTAGGGTCCCAACCCACGGCACAAGAAACATCACGTTAATGAGAAAAACCTAAGTCCTGAACCCATGGTTAGCGAGATTCAAATTGTGTTCTTGTGTTGTTGAAATCACATTTCTGAGACATTACTCTACACTGAATTGCCATTCCTTGGGGGACGCAGTAGCTTAGCGGTAGAGTGGGCACATTAAGAAATGCCAAGCGAGTTGGCCCATGTTTGATCCCACTGCAGGGTGTCCCCCAAGGAGTGTTGGAAAGCTTGTCACCAGTACACTGTTCCTTGAAAGTAATATTAAGGAGACACAAGCCATGATATTGCCAGTCAGAGCCGCGGTGGCAGAGAGCATGCCTTCAAATCAGGCATAGCAGGCTTGGCATACAAGGCATTTATTGTAAAGCGCTTTAAGTGGTCCCTAGACTAGGAAAGCACCCTATAAGAACAAGCCCATTTACCACTCGTAGAGACTGATCTTTTTTTAATCAAAATGAACAAGTTCTCTTCTAGGTAATCAGATTTGAAGTGCCAACGCAGCATAGAGAGATTATTTACGCCTTTTGTATTGTCTTCAACTGTATGTCATGTTCTATAAGCCACAGCGTAATGAATTGTCTCTGCAGGCCATAGAGCTGGCCAGTGACGATGCATTCATCCTGAATCTCCTGGCTAAACTATTCTTTCTGCTGGGCAAACACGAGATGGCCACAGGGATCTGCAACATGGCTCTCAATGTGCTGCCAGACCCGGACCTCAACTGGCAGGCCTACTGCACACGGGCCAAGGTACCGCCGAGTGACCCATTCCAAGCTGATACCAAAAACCCAGACCCCTGTGGTTAGTTCTTTTCAGATAGAGAACTGATCTGGTAGCTAATCAACCAGTTCTTTTCAGATCAGCATGATGGGCTATGTAAAGGACCTGAGGAGGGCACGGCAGGGTCAGTGTGGAATTCCAGACAGAAAGAACCTGACCGATGCAAGAAAAGACCTCGACAAGGTCCTGACTGTTCATCCATGTCTACGCACTCATTTGGAAATGGCACAGGTAAATAAATACACGTATTTGTCAGTGACAACACGAAAAGTGCTTCCCATTGCACCAACACAGTTGTCAAGGGACATAGTGACTGATTTCAGTTAAACACACACGTATAACACCAAGCTTATGCTAGTGGGGTAAGAAAGTGAACATCTACGTTCTCCTGTGGTTCCTTACCAGAAAGATATATCTCTGTTGACGGCGTTTAAATGTCCTCTCTCGCTGCACCGGCAGTGCTCAGCGGCTTCGGTGACGCCTTTCTCTCAGTCTTGCTTCTTCTCAAACACCTTTTATTTCGGTTTCTCGGTCCTTCCCGTGTTTACCTGTATCTATGTGTGTCAGCCAGACGAATTCAGCTTCATTGCAGGTTGTAGGGATGCTGTTAACTGGCACACCTGAAGCTGAACGTCTATCAGCCTCAATTTGGCGGCTGTTCCCCGTGTGACCACGCCCTTTCCATCTCCGCCCACATGACAACCACACCCCTACTTTATATATATATATATATAAACAATAAGGACTATGTGAATTTACCAAAGGCTATTCAAATTCATTTTAAAAATGTGTATTTGTCAACAACTGCTCAAAGATGATCACAATCATTAAAGGTTGACTCAAAGTAGTAGCGTCACCACCTTAGTATTGTAATGTAGCCTGGGGTATTCTCATGTTTTAATGAAACTCCCTGTAGAGAAATCAAGCCATTAATCACCTGGTAAACCGCAATTGGACACAGCAGAACAGGAACATCCCAACACAATCAACATTCTCCATCAATGCTTTGTGTGATACGTATTGCCTGCATCTTCACAAATCACTTCAGAGCTTGACTTTGCCCACAGGTGTATTACTACATGGGCGTGGATGCACTCCAGGAGAGCCTTTTGGTGGACGAGGCAGCAGTGAACAATGCCCTGGTGAGCCTGTCCCGGGCCTTGCAGTGTGAGCTTGCTGACAGCCTTCCAGACCTCCACCTGTTGAGGGGCCGCTGCCTTCTCCTGAAGGGCGAAGAGCAGAATGCGGCGAACTGCTTCAAACGGGCCATAGAGCTGGAGAGACCGGGGTGTGGAGGAACCACCGCCCTGCGCTGTCTCTTCGAGTCCCTACTGGCTTTGTTCACCCAGGGAGGCCCGGAGCCTGACTCTGTCATCACCCAGCTCGAGGAGTGGGTACAAAAGGCAGAAGAGTGGTACACCAGGGATGTGGTGCAGGTGGAGCTGAGGAGTCTGTGCCGGGCACACACCGGGGAGGTCACAGAGTTGTCCAGGGTTCTGATCAGCGCAGGCAGGCTGGACCTTGTCAGAAGACTACTTGAGACAATCCAACCCAAACATCTGGCTAAGAGACAGCTGGAAAGGTCTTTCTCATTGTAACAGTCCATCTTATCACCCCTTTAACTCCCACCACAGTATTGTTTTTTTGCTGACATGCATGCTTTATGTGACTCAATGAACACTGCTTGGAAACGTGAAAGCATATCTGCTAGAACCAGGGGCAGATGAACTAAGGGTCCGGGGGATGCTGGTGGACCCAGGTCTACAAACTCTCAGGTTAGACTTTGAGCACAGGTCCTCAAAATATTTACTTTACAAAGTGCCACTACCTACCATGTATAACACTGCACAACATGGGGGGTGATCTAGGACCTACACATTACAGACAGCATGGCTTCTCTATTGATTTCTCCTCCCCAACTGTAGCCACATAGCCCGTCGACCGAGATCAGAATAAATTCTTTACTACTTACTACTACGGGGCAGCATAGCTCAGGAGGTAGGGCGGTTGTCTAGTCATGGGAAGATCTGTGGGAAGATCCTTGCAGAGAATATGTTGAGGTTTCCTTGAGCAAGGCACTGGACCTCAAGTGCTCAATCCCTGAGATGGAATGGCAACCTGTCCAGCTTGTTTCCCTGCCTTCTGCCCAATGAATGCTGGGATAGGCTCCAGCATGACTCCATTGACCCATGACTTCAGATGAACAGTTGATGGATGGACGGACTACTTTTAAACTTACATGAATGTTATTCCTTTAGATTATGATGCCAAAGACTGCTGGAAAAGGGGCTTAACATTACCTGAAGCATGTATGAAAGTAACCTGCTGTCATTTATGTCAGTGTCTCGGATACATCATTGTAGTCCGACTGGATTTTAGAAAGAAAACGCCATCCACCATCGGTGCTGAAAATCTTTTTCCCCTCACAAATAAACAGGTATCGTTAAAATAACCGTTTTAAATGTGATATATTTATGATCATTTAAAGATCAAAACCGGCACCACAAAAGTTTCCAAAAATATTGTCTTCAAATCTAAATGAGAGCAACAGAAGAAATCTGAATCCAATAATGAGATTAGACAGAGTCAGTGTCTACCTACATGCTGTGACACTCAACAGCTGCCATGTGTTGCAAAGAAAAATAAAACAATCAGGTTTTGGTCTCTATGCATATTCAATATTCCAGGTAAAGAAATCAGAGAACATTGATGCACCGACTCAACTTTCACTAAGACAGGTTCTCGGCTAAAGAGGTGCTTTGTGAACTGAGTCACTTCAATGGGTTATGTTGTAACATCTTGGAATGTCATTTTACACCCATTTCTCTGTCTGCAGGCTGGTTAATCGGCAAGCATGTCGAACTTCGTAATAAACATCCAACCGTCAAAAGATTTACCTCCGCCTGCACCCATAATCCTAAACTGGAGCACTGGCATCTGTGACTGCTTTGATGACATGGTCTTTTGTGCACATCTATAGAGAAGCTATGGCCTTGTTGTCTTGAATGTTGTTAAAATCAACTCTAAAAATAGACCTTTTCTTGTTAAACGGAAGCATTGTTTGCAAAAATCCCTGTTCTCAATGGTCAAAAAGTCACGTGTTTAGATAAAACAGGGACATTAGAGGGACAGCTCAGGGTGGACAGTTTGGAGACAAAGCAAGAGGCCAGACTGAGATGGTCTGGACATGTGTGGAGGAGAGATTCTGGTATACTGGGATAAGGATGCTGAATAGGGAGCTGCCAGGCTAGAGAAGAGGAAGACCAAAGAGGAGGTTTATGGATGTGGTGGGGGAGGACATGCAGGTGGCTGGTATGACAGAGGAAGATGTAGAGGACAGGAAGAGATGGAGATGATGATCAGCTGTGGTGACTCTTAATGGGAGCAGCCAAAAGTAGTGGTAGTAGAAAAAGGAATGACCTTCCATCACCCTGACAGCCAGCTTTTTCAAGTTTTCATGGGGTGAATAAGATCCCATGTTTTTTTCTTTCAGGTTGCTATGGATTCTGGTGTTTTCCTTGCTTTGCCTGCAGTACCTCAAATAGTTTTGGGAAAACCTGTATCTCCCCTTATTTGATATTTTTGTCCCTTCCATACTGTCACTGTGTGGGATTCCTCTTTGTTTTCCCCCTGTGCTCTTGGGCCTAAGGGTCGCCACCCGATACAGATACGGAGTCCAGATAGGATACTGTACCCACTGAAATCAAAGTGCCCTTGGTGATGGCAAATCCCAAAGTGGGATATAACAAAGCCTAGATTCTTTTTCAATAGATCCTAGAAAACCAACACGCTCAAATATCATTTTAAAATGTACACTTATTTGTACTCTGAGAGAAATCCATTTCTCATGACAGATGCTAATTCAACTGATTTATATAATTTTAGTGTCTATAAATGCCCCTATGTAAAGCACTTTGGTTTGCTCTTCTGTATGAAATGTACTATATAGGCAAATTGTTCATTTGTGATGATGGGCTATACAAATGAAATTGACTTGACTATATAAACTTGCCTTGCACTTTTTTGATTTTCATTTCATGGCTACAACCATTTCCTTTTTCCGGGACACTGAGTTACAAGCCTCTGTCCCTACTGAGCCTTCCACAGGGACCGGACAGGCTTCCCTGTTCACGACAGATGGTGACCTGAAGGTTGAAAGCAGTCATTCATTGTGATTTTCATAGAAAAGTATTAGTAGCATTACTACAATGATCTGAATTAGGGCAAAAACAGCTTCAGGAATGAAACTTTTTGAAATTATGAAACTTCAGTGATATTTTAGTGATTTTACTTTTATTTATATGTGCAATTTATTTTACTGCAGTTAACCAACATTGACATGTTCCTCCATATGCTCTGCTCGGACTTTTGGGGTACAGAAGATTCTTGCTGGATATGAAACGTGATTTATGAATCCCACGATAAAAGCGATCTCTCTTCAGTCATCCTTTGGCGAGACCGAGCCGCTCCGTTTGAATTAGCAGGAGTTCATGTCTTGTAAGTCCAAGAGTTGCAGGGAGAAATAAGCTAATATCAAAGTCTCTTGACCTTCTTTCCTGTTAAAAACTGCTGGCAGAATGATGAACCTTTTACCAAAAAAATGAAACTTGGAGTACCCGCTTTCACAAAATACCTGTAAAATGAAATTAAGTTTAAATAAAAGGACAGAAACCAAAACAAGGTGAGGGTAGTTTAAGTCAACATGATCCAAAATGAGAACTGGAAATCTGACTTGTACTTCAATAACAGGAGTCTCAGGTTTTAGTATAAACAAGGATATGAGATGTTCAGCACCTTGCCATGTAAATAATTAGGTTGCTTCCATAAGACAGCACAACACAGTGGTAATAAAAACACAAGGGAAGTACCTTTCATGCCGCAACACTTCCAAAAGGGATGTCTTTGGGTCAACCTGGTGTAATATCTCCCTCTGACCTTCAAAGTAAATCTAGGGAATCAAAGAAAGGTAACATTAAAGGAATGCACATGGATGTCAACCACTTATCCGGCGTCGGATGTGCCTAATACTTACAAATCAGACAGAATTTTACTCAACCTCAACCTGTGGAATACCGTCAACCCTAAAAATCACCAACCTATTTCTTTTCATAGGCATCATAGATCATTCATCAGTCTAAAGTTTTGTCTGGACTCGCAGACAACTCTTTCACCATCTCAAACTTCATTCAGCTAAAGCTAAAGTAAGGAGAAGACAGCATCTTTAGGACTGTGAATTCATATCACTACAAGCTAGTGACAACATGCTAATATCTCAATTTAAAAAAAACAACCAATAACCACAAAAACCAGAAACAAATCAAAATGGTTGAATAAACCATAGCTACCAATCATTTTCATAGTAACCAGGTAAAAATAATTAACTGGATCACAAAAGAATACTCATTTTAGGCTACAGTGGTACCTCAGGTCTTAATTCGTTTTTGGACTACGTTTATGAACTAAAATGTTTGTGTGTCAACCTTTTTTCCCCATTGGAATTAATGTAAATCCAATTAATCCAGTCGCCTGCCCTAAAAACACACATAGTCACTCCTTTAGCCACATCAGCTGCTTTAAGCACATCTTTGTTCTTTAAGATAGTACAGATCATTGATTTTGCCATGTCGTACTGCTTGGCGAGTTCAGCAAGACTAACTCCAGTCTCATGTTTAGCTATTAATTTCTTCTTTGTTTCTACTGTAATACGCTTAGCCTTCTTAACACCAGTATCACTAACACATTTCAGATGTGTTTGTGTGCCGATTTGTTCGTGGTTTGGGGCGTTGGTGAACCAAGGTACCACTGTAAATGGTTGGCTTTTCTTGACCATGACAGTACATTAGACCTTTATGATAAAAGCAAAACTCGAAACGAAACCCTTACTTTTGAGTACATGAATATACGTCTGTTCAAATGTTAGCTGATAACAAGTATTTATAAGCCAATAATATTGATTTATTGTATGTACAGCCACATGTGGCTTTGATTATCACAGGAAATACACAAACCTCCAGGTTCTGTGGATGATATTTCATTTCAACATCCCAAGGTGGAAGTTCCTCTCCAAACATAACTGCCAGATGGTTTATGAAACTAAGATGTAACAGAAGATTATTAGATTACATAACTGATAGATGAGCTAGGGAGCAAGATGCGCAAAAGCAGTGTACCACAATGTCATTCTAATGCAAGACCAACAGTCCTTCCAGGAATGTATCACATTTGATTGAGAGGGTGGCATGACTCAGTGAGTAGAGTGGTCATCTGGTGATCAGAAGGCAACAGGTTCAATACTCGTTTCTGCAGAAAGGATGTCGAGGTGTCCTTGAGCAAGACACTGAACCCCTAACTGCTCTATGAGCGCTATATGGTGGCAGCTCACTGCTCCTATACAACAGGATGGGTTAAAAGGCAGGGAATTTCCCCTTGTGGGACTGATAAGGGATTCTATATTTTAATTTTTGCAACATCTGGCTCATCTACTTTAGTTTTCTGTTTTTTTTCATATATTTAGGAAGTGGTTAATTTCTTCAACAAGTGTACTTCTAATACATCCCACATTTTTTAGATGAAATGCTGGTTTACAATTTACTACAATTATACTGCATTTCCACAATACTGTAATTAGCCAAAGAACATGTTCCCACAGAAGTAAGCCTATCGAGTTTGTATTTAGAACAAAAACCTACCCACTTGCACATCTGCAGCATAAATATACATAACTAAAATACAAAGAAATACACTAGGGGATATTTCAAGTGACCCACAGTATAACTAAGCACACAACACCAGACAAGTAAGAAGTTAAATAAGTTAAAACCAGAGGTCCTTACCAGGAGCTCTCACAGAAAGCTGAAATGAAGTCACTCTGTTGGTGTTCAGGGTAAAGGAAAAGAACTGGCCAGTGCAAAGACCCCTGCTCATCCATATATACCCGAGCCCCTGTGGCATCCTGAGAGCTAAAACCATCCAGGCTGAGCTCTGCCATGGCAGCAACAGAGCCTCCTTCCTCATCTTCACTATCTGAACCATGCTTAGGAGGCTTCTCAGGTTGGAGGAGTTTGATGCCCCGCTCCTGTTCAAAACAGACAGAATGTCTCAAATAAGTCTAGCTATTACACGTTTATTTCAGACCCGGGGAGACACTGTACAGTCAGGTTTCTTTCTGACAGTTCTATCTAAATCTTTAAATTAAATCTTACCACTAAATCTTATACACCTTTAGTGTATAAGTTTTCCATGCCTTAAAGATTATAACCCCAAAAGTGGGTTATTTGACATTTTTGTGAAAGCTACCCAAAATTGAGTGGTGGGAAGCACCAGCAACATTGTTTTCTCAACAGTGGTGCATAATAGGGAAACATGTCAGTGTTTGTTCAAAGGTCTGTCTAGGAGGCTTCAGAGAGTAGCCTCAAAGATAGCCAAAAGCCAAATCCATCTTTAGCGTACAGCCTAGTCTAAATTGTATACACATATCTAAAGTTTATTCACAGAGATACTTCATTTGTGACTCTGTAGTTCATTTACCTTTATAGCAGCGAGAAGAGCATCTCTCTCACTGCACTTCTTCTTTTCATTGGCCTTGGCTTTCCTAGCATCTCTCTCAGCTGCTCTCTAAAACAGAAATAGATTATGCTGAGAATTAATGACAACAATACAGTGGTGAATTCTTAATCAGGATAGCAAGAGTTGCCAGTTGATAACGTAAAAAAGACTGAGAATGTTGTGCTATGCTTATTTGTTAAAGCAAATAAGGTGCCTATTTTAATTCTACAGTGATATTACAACTAATGTCACCCTCAACTACACCTGAAACCAAGCTCTGCTCAACAACAATCAAACCTTCTGTTTGTCTGCTGTGGCTCTTATTTCCAGTAGCTTCTGATCTGTGGGATGGGCATTAAGACCTGCATCACACCACTGGATGGCTTCTGCAAAGTTACGAAGCTCCATGCAACACTGAGCACCTGCAGACAAAAGGAGTACATACAGAACTTCTTTATTGTAATTAGTCTTTCTAAAGAGGGCTTTATTGTAAGCCTTCGTTGAATTTAATTAAAACACCTAATGCATATAATATAGATTATATGTTTCAGTGCAAGAACATTGTACAGGTGAAAACTCTAAATAAACTGTAACTAAATAAATCAGATTGCATTCAAAGTGAAATTTAGTCTTGCTGATCTGGACTGGCTACACACCTCTTGTTAATGCTTTGAGGTGGTCTGGTTTAATCTTCTTTGCAGCCACAGCATCATTCAGTGCAGAACGCATGTTACCTATGGGATGAGAAATGAACATAAATTGTGAAACAGACAATTTAAAGAAATAACCATTCACTCTCTCAGTAAAACAATCAATCCACGATTTTCTATTAATACAAACCAATCACTGTGTGAAAAGGGAGGTGAAACAACTATAGAAAAACTCAAGAAAGTTTTAAATAAACTCCAGATTAGATTTAGTTCAACAAAACTATTTATGTCTCCGGCACATGTATTACTGACCATCCTCCCTCAAAACGTTATCCAATGTATTCTTATGAAAGGAAAAGCTTTAAGAAGAATGGCAGTTGTAGTGCATGAAAATACTCTCATAGAAATGCTTACCCAAATGGAAGTGTGCTGCAGCCCGATTGGTTAGCAAAATAGTGTTGATATCTTGGTTGGTGCATTTTATCTTCAAACCTGCTGTGTATGATATTACTGCCTTCTTGTAGTTCTTCTCTTTGAAAAATTCGTTCCCCTCATCTTTCAGGCTCTTTGCCTGCTCTAAATAAAAGTTGGTTAAACTGTTATGTCACAATAAACAAGGCTCAAACAAACTATTAACTCGTCTGGTTAAATAATAAAGAGCAATTTATTAACTAAGGTCATCTCTGTTTAATGATATATTACATGCTTCTAATTTATTGAGAATATCTATTTTTACTAGTAGTCCCTGGTTCATTCAACGTTACCATACCTTCTGGAGGCCTATCATCATCATGGATAATTGACTGAAGACAAGCCAAATCGGGGTGTGTCACAGGATCGATCTCATTGGGGGCTTTTTTCATGAACATGGGCACTTTGTCAAACTCCTGTTTGAGAAGTAGAAAAAAACGTTGCTAACAAAGGTAAAGCTAACAAACCAATCATAGTTAACGTTAGCTGTACTTGTTTAAACAAAAAAGTAGCAAAATATAACAGCTGATAATCAAAGTAAAGTGCCTACTGAATATCAATATAAATGTTACCTCTTCCCAGTTGCTTTCGTTGAAAGCATTTTTATATTTTTGTGTCTTGAATTTTTCCATAAACTCGTCCATGTCATCATCGCTGTCATGTTGCAAAGCCGGGGACGTCATTTTCGATTTGCGCCTTTAAAAAAATGTATATTTGCTAAGAGCTGCCCTGAATAAGGACACAACACTTGTACAGATAGCTCCTTCACGGACAGCTCCGTTTATTCGGGATTGTTAGGCTCTTATTTACGCATGTGCAGACCGTTGCACGACGTGTATATACTTCCGTATGGAAACAGATTGAGGATTAAAGTGTTCCGCAGCCAGAACAGCCTGCCTCTGCAAGATTGAGTCACTTTATTGTTATCGTAGGTATACAACGAAATTATGTCTGATAACTCAAACTAACAGCTATAGAAAAAAGAGACAAAAATAAGATCAATATTGGATACTAGAAAAATATGGCAAATAAACAAGAAAAATATGAAGTAGTGTCTATATCAAATAAGACACATGGATGAAGCAGGTGATAGTAAAAAGTGCAGTATAGAGCTATCCTACAACAAATTAGAAGTAGTGTCTTCTTTCTGTATATAATAGACTTTTGAATGACAAAGAGTTCAGTTCATCAGCACTGTGTTAACTGTGATTGAGTTCTGGAAACCGACTAGGATTACAATCACACTGTTGATAAGTATATCATTGTAGGTTAAATTTCACAGCAGTCCTATGGTTATGGACTAAACAAAACATCCAAATGTTTATTTAAAACTGAAGCATTTTATTTATCAAAGTTTTCAAAGGGAAGATGACACATGGTTTAAATAAAATGGGAAAAAAATCATTATATACTAAACTCCACGTCTTTATTTTCATTGGCTTTACTTTCATACACTAAATGGTTCAGTCTAGTCCAGCCATCAATCTAGAACCACCTGTGACATGACATCTTAATGCGGACAGATACCAACAGATACAGGGCTTTGGCAATCTTCTTCCACCAGCATTGACTTAAACCATAATAACATATTCCAATGCAAATTTCAGAATACCTATACAAACACAAAATCTAATGTCCCAATTGCTTATATGGTTTCCACTCTTCGTAAAAGGTCCACCAGTCCATCTTTACCAAGAAACATTGTTTCTCCGGTCTGCTGACAGATCACTTCAAATCTTGGTGTTTCTTCTAGAGCCCTTTCCCCAACCACAACTACATAAGGGTAGCCCAGTCGGTTGGCATCCTTCAGCCTCTTACCAATGGTCATCTGGGTACGGTCATCGAGAACCACTTCACCCCTCAAATAGGGTAGAGTCCCTCCCAAAGTTTGTGCCAGTTCTACAGCTAAGCCAGAAACCTCACCCACCTTGCTACCTTTCTTAGGGGGCAGAATACAAACCTGGTATGGTGCTAGAAGCCCAGGCCAACGAATAGCCTCTTCTGTGGACATCACCTCAATGGCTGCAGCGAGAATACGGGTAACTCCGAGTCCAAAGCAACCCATTTCAATGACGGTAGGCTTGTTTTGTGGGTTGCTAAAGGATGCATTGAATATATGAGAATACTTTGTGCCCAAGTAGAACGTGTGTCCTACCTCTATACCCTTTGATATAGCCATTGTGCCAGTCTTGCACTGGGGGCAGTTAGTTTGCTCTGATGACAGTGTTTCTTCATTGGCAGAGAATGAGCAGGTCCCACAGACCAGCAAACTGTCTTCACCTATGTCTGCTGGCAGCTGGAACTCATGGGAAAGTTTGCCCCCAATATTCCCTGTGTCTGCTTGTACCTGGATGCAGCGTAGGCCAAGCCGAGAAAATAGCCTGGTATACGCTTGGCACACGGACTCATAGGTCTGGTAAGCAGCTTCTTCACTCATATCAAATGAGTACATGTCTTTCATATAGAATTCCCTCCCTCGAAGCAGCCCAAACCTTGGCTTGGGCTCATCTCTGAATTTCCGGGTGATCTGCACAAAACACTGGAAGTCAATACCTAAGCTTGCAGGGTCACTGAACACATTTGTGCTTTAATAATACATAAAGAGGAATAAGGTACTTTAACATGTGAGATCCTATTGGCCAGTTTATTCTCCATATAAAAATGACTTTATATTATGAATCTGTAAAGGGGTGACAATAGACAAAGATTTCTCTCTAGTTGCACACCTTAGAAAATGGTCTGGAACTGGATTTTTTTTAACAAAATGTTCAAGAAATAATACAGGGAAGCTTTGTATATGTGATCAAAATAGTTTATAATTCATTTTGTAATATGTCAAGTAGTGTTTTCCTCATTCTTCAAAAGGTTATGACGATAACACTTTGGTCATTAGCTATATTGCCTACCTGGTAGAGAAGCAGAGGAAGCTGTCTGTAAGACACTGTAGTCTGATGAGCCACTAAAGTCGTCACTGCTTCCTCATGTGTGGGACCAAGGCAGTAATCCGCTCCATGGCGGTCCTTCAGTCGGAAAAGCTCCTTCCCCATCAGGTCCCAACGCTCACTAGTTTTCCACAGGTCAGCTGAGCATAGACTGGGCATGTCCAATTTCTGCCCACCAATGCCCTGCATCTCCTGGTCAATCACACGCACCTGTAAGCGTATGTAACTCTTAAGTGACAATAAGCCCATTGCACTGAAAATATTGCGAAGTCAAAACCTCCCTCAAAAAGAAGCAAAATGTCTTCAGACAGGAAAAAATGCATCATTGTGCATCACAATTTTGGATTAAATGCACTGTCCTTGTAAAATGAGGAGGAATTATAACCCTATCTGACCTTATTTATTGTTATTCATTAATTGTCACGTAAACCAAAAGGTAGTCCTGGTAAAGTACTGTCCAGTAATTTTCATCTTAAAGCCTTACCAACTTCTCCATTGACCGCACAGTGGTTGGGAGGTAGTAGTAACAGCCTGGGCTGCAGGGATGGATGAGCCCGGCTTGGTGCATCAGCCTCTGGCTCTTGCAGGTCATCTCGGGTGTGGACCGGCTATCCTGCACCATGTCACGCAGGTTAGAGGGCTGATAGATGCGGGACACCAGGGGAATGGGTGCAGCACATCTGGAGTAAGTTGGGGCAGGATTTCCAGCAGAGCTTGAACAGTTCCTGTATGAAATGTTTAGCAGCCTGGACAAGAACTTCTGACAGACTTGATGCGTTATGGGCTCCATGATCAATTCAGATGCACTGCTCAATCCTGAGTTTCTGCAAACAGGAAATGGGTTCAGCATATTCAGATCTTGGTCGGGATGTCTTAATAGTATTTGGATAATGTTGGAAATGTTAAAAACTTGCCATGGATTTTTTTTCCTATGGGGAACACTCATTAAAATGAGAAACCATATGGCTACATGATTTTGATATTTGAGAATTAACTATTGTCTTAAAAGCACTAGCAATAGAAATTAAACAGGACATTTTATTTTACAAACAAATATTCGAGAATATAGTTTTTACCACAATATGAAAAGAGGAAGACCAAAAAGAGGGTTTATGGATGTGGTGAGGGAGGACATGCAGGTGACTGGCGTGACAGGATACAGAGGATAAGAAGAGATGGAGATTGATTAGTCAATGTGGTAACTCCTTAGAGAAGCCCAAGTTAGTAGTAGTTTTCACCAAAACGTTAGCATTAGGATGTTAGCTAATGTCAAAAATGTAAATCAAGATGAAGATAAGTGAATGTAATATCAGCATAATTGTGTAACTTCCACAATTCCCGTAATGGTAAAACGACGGGTATTAAAAACAAAGCTGGCTGTACTCAGAAACATCCATTCACCTTCAGGAGCACTCCCAGCTACCGGTGCCTGCTATCAAATCCTTAGGCTACTCACCGCGATGTAACTGGAAATGCTTCACAGCTAGCCTACTAAGTTAATATGAACAGACTAAACTGGGAGACTACACAGTTACATAAGAATATCATTGTTAGTGATGAGACGACTTAGCAGAAGTGATAATACGCCCCGAACACATGTAGTCAGTGTCCGGATTTTAGTACGTAACGACGCAAAGCTCCGGAGGGAAAGTCACATGACCAGTGCAAAATGACGCTTCGTCCGTCGTGCAAAAAATGTCCGACTACCTTTTTTTCTTTTCTTTTGGCCCGATTACATTGTAAAATATTAATCAAGTTAAATATTAATCACCATATTTTCATGTTGCTGATAACTTTAAAAATGGATGAACATAATCCTAATCTATGGTAAAGCAAATATGAAAAATGTCTTAATGCATGTTTATTAATCCAAGTATGGATGAAATGAAAAAAACTGCAGGTAGCAGCTTTCAGAATCTTCCTCGAACTTCAAAGATGGACAAGTTCAAGTCACATGTTTGTGGATTGTAATGTTCCCACTTTATCCATTGAGGAATTTTATTAACATCCCAACTCACACAAGTCCTCTACCTCCCCATATTTTATCGTGTCATTATTGTATCTTCTCTGTGTTGTTGCATAGCAAAACATAGTAAAAAAAATACTAGGAATGTGAAATTGAAACGGAAAAAGATCACCAATATAGTCTACATTCTAGTCGGTCAATGAATATCACTAAACACACATATCTTTAGGGCTCAAACCATCAACCTCAAACCTTTACTCCAATTTGCGTCAGCAAATTTATAGATTATTGGATCAAAATGAACTACGACGATTTTTTTCCATTTCTGTATTTAAAAAAAATGATTGCACGATAAAGAAGAGTTCCAAATGAAGCTTGTCGAGGCAACCCCGTTGAAATACGTTGTCAAGAGTCACTGTAATGACACATGTCATCCAGCAGATGTCCTTAAAGACCAGGTTGTCAGCTGTTTCACGACACCGAACCATTTTCCGACACTTTCTCCTCGACTGCAGCGCTGTGCGGTGCTGGAAGAGGCTGCTGCGGTGCAGGGGGTGGCATGCGTGCAATCAACTCCCGCAGAAGTGAGGTCTGACCCTGCATCTCACGCTGAATGTCCCGAAACATGTTGCCGAAGACATTCATCTGCTCCGCCCGCTCCCGTCTGTCGGCCTCCAGTGCCTCTCTCTCCGCCACCTGCGCGTCTCTCCTCAGCTGCTCCTCATAGGCCCTTCGCCTCTCCATCCGAAGCATGGACGTGTACAGAGAAACCCGGAGGCGATCCCTCTCCTCGTCTTCGCGGTCCATTGCCAACAATAGGTCCTTAATCTCTTTAGTCACAACCCGCGCTTTCGTTAATTTCCTCCTTTTCTGAGGTGGCAGGTATTCTACAGAATAATAGCACAACAGACGCCATTAAACAGCTCTGTAGGGGGGAAACAGTTGTTAAAAGCAACAAAAAATAAAACAACACTTAAAATCACGACCAAAAAGTTTTTACCTGATCGATCGTGATGTGTAGTTTGGTCGTTTTTACTGCTGGCGTCTGTGTCCACGCCGCTTGGGTCCCCGGTGTCTGCACTGGAGGGGGACGCGGCGGGGTCCGTGTCCGCGGAAGCTGGCTCCTCCATGTTGGCCTGTCGGGTAACCGGAATAGCGGAGTGGCCGGTCCCCCAAATCGAATAGCACAAGTCGAAATATGGCCAGTCCAGCCGTCCTCTACCACTCCTACCATTATGCTCGTTGACTTGGTGGAATTTCTTCCGCAAGCTCTTCAGTTTGCTCGTCACTTGCGCCTTGTCCCGGGCAAAGCCATGCTCCTGGAGCTGTTTAGCCAGCCTCTCCAGTAACGGGCCATCCTTCACCGTCCCAGTGATATGGCGGTTGATCTCGTCCTCTGCTCGGAGGGTGAGGAGCTCCCGGACCTCATTGTCTCCCCAATTCGCACACATATTCGAGAGTCACGCAAAGGCGTTTTTTTTTACACAAGGATCCCGTAATATTGCCATGATGGAGACCCGCCTTTACGCCGGCTTTGTTGTCGTTTTACACTGAACCAAACCTGGCGTGCCGGGGTTCCGGAAGCAGGGATGGCTTTTAAGACAACGACAGCTGTCCCATTCCGCCCGCTTTCCCTTTAAGACGGACAACGATGTGGCTCTATGGGTTCCTCTGCTACCGGTTTAGCGCCGGAACAACCCCCATCGACATTCCATGCTGGTAGAACAGCAAGACAGATTAATGGCGCAACGTTCCCGCCTTGAAAAAGTTTCTTTTCAGAGAGATTTGTCCTGACCATCATAACGGAACAGCACCTTCTGCTCTGTAGCTAAACAACTGAGATTGTTTTTTTTAAAATGCACATATATGCATGTTTATGTTATTTGACGCATTGTATAATAAAGAGCAATTTCTCCAAAAGAGATTTAAATCTCTTCCAAACCTCTCGCCTGGTCTTATCTTGTCTCGTCCTGCCTAAAAGCAGTGAGGATACCTCCAGTCAGCTCAGACTGAAGATGTCTCCTGTATGAGGGATGAGACGTATCCAGAGGAAATAAGCTCTTTTAACAATCTGATGATTTTATCTTTTGTTTTCCATTTTTAAACTTTCTATAGATGCAAGATTCGTAAATTAGAAAGTATGAAAGGACAGGCACTTTTTAAGCTACATTATTTTGTGTGTATTGTATTTTTGTGTTCTGTACTCAAAGGACACATTTTAGATAAGTACTCATTATCTTCACCTATGGTAGGGGATGCTCTAAATATGCCCATAATGATGATGATAAAAAAAAATAGAATTTATTGTGATAGAGCAATTTATTGGTTGGAGCACCAGCAGCAGTAGTAGTAGTAGTAGCGAGAGTAGTAGTGGTACTACAAGTAGTAGTACTAGTAGCAGTTGTACTAGTAATAGTGTACAGCGGTAGTAGTGGTAGTAGTAGTAGTAGTAGTAGTAGTAGTGGTACTACAAGTAGTAGTAGTAGTAGCAGTAGTAGTGGTACTACAAGTAGTAGTAGTAGTAGCAGTAGTAGAAGTACTAGTAGCAGCTGTACTAGTAATAGTGTACAGTGGTAGTAGTAGTAGTAGTAGTAGTAGTAGTAGTAATAGTTTTGGTAGTGATAGTAGTAGCAGTACTAGAAGTACTAGTAGTAGTAGTAGTGGTAGTTGTACTATTAATAGTGTGCAGTAGTATAAGTAG